>OY757021.1:96025365-96321948 GCA_963580285.1 Lucinisca nassula | reverse complement strand
ATGATTCACACACACACACACACACACACACACACACACACACACACACACACACACACACACACACACACACACACCATTACCTACATGCTGCTCATTAGTCTCTCTCTCTCTCTCTCTCTCTCTCTCTCTCTCTCTCTCTCTCTCTCTCTCTCTCTCTCTCTCTCTCTCTCTGGCAGCGTTGTCAAACTTAGTTGCAGAGATGAATGCCTTGACCTGCTCCATCCTTCGAATGAGGATGTAAGGTGAAAATCTTGATCCTGCCCAAACAGCACCAAAAAGATTGTTTTTCTTCTACACTGTTTTTGTAGAAGTAAAAGCCATACAGGGCTAATGTTATTTGTTAACGGTATAAGACAGAAAATAAATATTCTATGTATATATCGTCGGGCCGACGCTTGACCGACATTCTACGCTGACTGGGTGTCTTCCATTAAAGTTAAAGACCCCTACCTCAGTTTAGTTTTGTATTGGACTAACGGCCCAGTCAACACTATTTTATGTCATTTTTGAGCCGGTCAGTTTACCTGTCCACACTTTTCCTGGGCAGGCTTATACGTAAAGCCACGGTCACAAATCACTATTCGATCCCCGCCCGACTACTCGGGGACTGCGATGGGGTGAGACTGGGCTGGAGTCCGGTCGGCGTCCCGCCGGATGTTGGGGCGTCGGTGGTGGTCGGGAGGGGCCCGGTTAAATTTTAACTCGTAGTTAAAATTCTCCCCGAAAACTCACCGACATCGATATAAGTCGAGCAGAGCTCGTACCGACGTCGATGTCGATGGCATCGGCTGGCATCCGGTAGTCGTAAAGCGGACCCCGACCAATCAGATAATCGGGCAGTAATCGGCCGAGGCCCGACAGATGATCAAGCGGAATCCGCTGGACGAATCCCGGTTTCGACTGGCGCCGTTCGATCGCTGATTGACGCTCGACTATATAAGGGGCCGATCTCCGATGGGTGCCAGTTTCTAGCAGACCAGTGGGGAGCATTGTACATAAACGTTTGATAACTGCCCATGCAAAGGACGGTACACGATCCATTGCTTCATCCACCATCAGCGGTAGCAGTTCTTCTCCCGCACACAAGGTTGCAAAGACCACATTGGCACGGTGCCGAGCCCTAAGCAGCCACTCCTGTAACCTCCGGATCCTTTCCTGGGGTGACGGTAGGTGCAGTGGTGGGATAAGAGGCATCTTGTTCCGCTTTTCTTCGAAAGTTTTCCTCGACGTCAAGAAAAAGGATGTTCACCCACCAACAGAGCTGACCCATTTGTTGTATAGGCAGGAGAGGATGCAGTTTATATACCCCTGAACAACTGGACAATTCCCGGCTGGGGTAAACCCGTCCCTTGTCCGGCGGCCGGGAACTGGGCGGACATCTGCGGAACATCGACCGATGCTCGGGGACTAGTAACAATCGCCGGGTATACGGTCGGTAACCTGCAGTGCACCGGCCTATTTCCGCCCGGCGTATACGCCGATGCTTCCCCGCAAAACTTAGGCTGACACCGCCGATTCCCGGCGGATGTCTCTCTAGGCCCCACACGGCATACTTTTTGCCAAAACCGAGCCAGACACCCATTTCTCGGCTTGGACTGCTCGGCCGACCACAACGTATAGTATAGCTCGGCCGGGGTACGCCGAATTTGTGACCGAGGCATCAGCAGTTAACCAGTACTGTGCACACTCTTTCGCCACTGACAACTGCCCTTCTTGAATCAGCGGATGCCCAGTGGTAGAGAATGGCCGTGGAAAATATTTCATGATCTATCTCCACGAAAGAATGTTGCCAACCCGGCAGGTACCGAACACGCGCCTTTCTGATCACCAGTCAGACGTTCATCCGACCGAGGTACTGAGGCCGATGATTATCATACGAGATATTTTGGCCAGCAATAATCAAGTGTATATAAATGTAAAGTGCAGATAACTCCATGTCAACAGACATACAACGTCTAAACAACGTCCAAGTCAACAGACATACAACGTCTAAACAACGATGCATTGACGATGACGCAGCAAAGTCGATGCAACAACGAAATTGACATAGCGTGTAGCATCGGCTCCGGAACTTGTTACTCAAAAGTACCAGATTAATGTGGAAAATGATCATACCGACGGTTAAGAGTGCTGACTCTTGATCATTAGGTCTCTCACCGCTGTGGTTCGAGTCTCGCTCGGGTCATATGTGAGACGCCAAGTTCTGCAACGGAAGGTAAGGTGGTTTTTCTCCGGGTACTCTGGTTTTCGCCCATCTCTGATTAACGATCGCTCGATACGGGTGAAATAATCTTGAAAGGGCCGTAAAACCAAACCCCCCCCCCCCCAAAAAAAAAAAAAAATAAATAAAATAAAAAAATACGGACGGCAGGTAATGGCCTAATTTGGCGTTATTACGTAAAGCTAGAACCTAAAACCACTTCCCATCACGTGAACAAGTCCGTGAAATTAAGACCCCACTAAACCCCATTTTATATAAAGAAAATTGGGGTTTACGGGGAATAACATTAATTTCCTTAGTTCTGCTCCAAGACATCGGCTGTGGGTACTCGTTAGAACCGCCTCAATGAGGCGGTTCTAACGAGCATCCAAAACCTATGTTTGGAGTATAAATAGGAAAAATGTCACAAATCTTCAGCAGAAAAAGATGCCTTTTTTAAGGTTTGAGAAATTTACTATATCCCACGGATGTGTTATCCTAATGCCATATTAACTGAACTTATTTTCTCTGAAATTCTTGTGCAGACATTTTGGAAAGCTTTAAAAAGGTTTGAGGGTCACTGATGAGGCCTTATTGGCCGAAACTAGCTATTCAGGCCCCGAAAAAAATGTACACTCCATATGTTCCAGTTTTGTGGTGCATTCCTTGCTTCCAAAGGATATACACTTTCGGATGAGTCTTTAAACCTAGGCCCCGTCTCCGTATGGCCTTAGCTGTTGGTGGGACGTAAAACTCAAACACTCACTCACTCCAAAGGATAACCATTTCTAGAACATATTTAACGTCACTATAGCTGGTGTCTGGGAATGTGTGGAGGTCGTAAAAAGTCTCCCTGCCCAACATCATAGTGTAGTTTATATTTTCTTGCCCTTCCAGCGGTGAATTTTGAAATTTTTGAGGGTCACTGATGAGGCCTAATCAGGCAAAACTAGCTAGTCTGGTCCAGAAAACATGTACACTCCATATTTATCCCCACGTTTTTCGAAGAAAAGTGGGGATATTGTTATCGCCTCCGTCTGTCCGTTCGTCCGTCCGTCCGTCTGTCCGGCTATCTCCTCCTACACCGTTCATTTGAATTCAACCAAATTTGGTGTGTGAGTTACATACATGAATGGCTTCTGCAAGAGCACATTAATTTTTGGACCAGCCCCCAGGGGTCCCTGGAAGCGGTCAAAACGTGGGGATTTGCGATGGCGCGCCATCGACTGCGCGATCTAGTTTACAGTTTTGTGGTGTATTCCTTGTTTCCAAAGGACAACCCTTTCTAGAACATATTTAGAAGTAAGTAGATGAGAGAAAGTACAAAAAGGGGACAGGGAATTATTGAAAGGTTGTGTGAGTGCTTTTCAGTTTAGACAACATGTACGATAGAAGTTGGTCTTCTGTCTTCCTCGACTGGTAGGCGAGTATCTCTAGCAATGTTAATAATAAGACGATTCATTACGATAACAGGTCCGTGCAATGAACGCCCCTTTAAACCCAACTTTATAGAGAGAGAACTGGGGGTTACAATATTTTGTAACTGGGTATACAATTTGCTGCGTCAGCGTCAATGCATCGCAGTGATGTTGCATTGACGTTGACACGACGTTGTTTAGACGTTGTATGTCTGTTGACATGGAGTTATCTGCACTTTACGCTTACATACACTCGATTATTGCTGGCCAAAATATCTCGTATGATAATCGTCGGCCTCAGTACGTCAGTCGGATGCGCGTCTGACTGGGTATACAATATTTTTCTCATTCCTGCTCCAAGACATACGCCGTGGGTACTCGATAGAACCACTTCACTGCGGCAGTTCCAACGAGCACCAACAGCCATGTTTGAAGCATAAATGAGAAAACTATCACAATTTTTCACCAGAAAAGTAAATATTGTTAAGATATGAAAGAATGCACAAAGTCATACGGGTGTAACATCGTAATGGCTAATAGACGATGATAATCAATTTGAAAAAAAAAAAAAAAAAATAATAATAATAATAATAATAATAAAATTCTTTCATGGGAGAGCAGAAAACAAACTGTAGTAACAATGTACATGTATTTTCTACAAGATGTGCCTTTTATAGCTAATGGTACAAGTCTACTGCACTATATGTGTGGCAGATAGTCGACGGAAAACAGAACCCTGACACCAAACATAAACATAAAGTCAGAATAGGCCTCATGAATCATCAGTGTTTGGGTAAAAGTAGTTATATGTAGAACATAGAAGTGTAGGCAATGATCAGGAATCGACACAATTTACCCACAGCTCCCACCAGAGTTACCAAAGGGGAAAGAAACACAAACATGAAACAACAGACCCTAATGGAAACATCAATAGCGGAAAGCCAAAAGGACAGTTACTTTTCCACAAAATGGCCAATTCGATATCCAAAACAAAATAAAATAAGTGATACAAACACTCAAAGACAAACCATAACAAAAATAAACAGCGACAGAAGAACCGCCTTGGAACGGTCAGTTAAACGAATTCCACTGGGCTGGGCGAGAGAGGGGCTTTAATCTTAAAGAATTTATCTAACCTGTTGTTTATGAGTGAAATGTATCTCTCGCTAAGCATTTTATTCATAGAAACAAATTTGTTTTCGTATATACAATATTTTGCTAAAACAGAGAGAGAGAGAGAGAGAGAGAGAGAGAGAGAGAGAGAGAGAGAGAGAGAGAGAGAGATGTAATTGACCACTTCTGCTTTTCCACCGTGTGAAAATAGTCTTTTACGATCCTCTAGCGATATTTCTGGATTTACATTTGTGGTTAACCATGATTAAAGTTCAGTCTAAAACGTTCTTACTTTTGGGCATCTAAGAAATAAATAATGGATTTTTTCTGGTTGTTCATTACAGTAACTACAAAGTAGAAGTAAAACAAAGATCAGGAATTGATACAATTAACTTACTCCACCCATAAAAGACACCAAAGGGAAAGAAATACAAACATTAAGCGACCAGACCATAATGGAAACCTAAACAAAGGAAGGCCATAAGGACAGTTACTTTCCCACAAAATGGCCATATGGCCATCCAAAATTAAAAGACACAAGTGATACACACAGTAAGTAACAAACAACAACATAAATAAATCGCCACAGAAGAGCCGCCTTGGAACGGTCAGTGGAAGATTTCCACTGGGGGGCTTAAATCGATTTTAAGTGGCCACAATCCTCGCCCTTACTTCCGTCGCGATTTAGACAAATAATTTGTTCAGTCCGCATGAAGGCCTCCTAACCCATCAGTGCAACATCTCCGTGAACACAAAAATCAAAGAACCACAGAGGTGAGACAACGGTGAGGACTCGACAGCAAGAAACCACTGAAATGCTGGAGCAAAAGAAAACCAACAGTTAGACTCCGATGAGCCCGACCAGACCCTGATTTTATTAATTTTAAATAGAAATGAATGTGTCACTAAATTTTTATTATTGATTTTGTATTGAAAGTCGCGTAGTTTTGTCTCGTGAAATGTCTTTAATGCTCTTTTTCCACTTTATCTCCTATCTCCGTTTGCCATTTTGTTTGTGTAATGTATTCGTTTACTCTAACCAAAATATCATAAATAGTCTACTCCCTTTCTTTGAACTAATCAAGTCTTGAAAGTATATGTTACAAACTACATTTTGTTTAAATTTAACAGCAAATACACGATTCATGTGAATTTGATCTTTTCATACTTGAGAAATACTATTTACTACATGGTGGTAGTCTAAAAATGTGGCCCTTATATCATATTTCGCCTTTAACTGTTCAAAACTATAAAATACCACTTCCTCACTAGTAAGATCGTAAATTGCTCTTATGCCCATATCGCACCTATTTCTTAAAAACAATTTCCCATTACCAATGTGGTCTTTATGTCATAATGGGCATATAAGAATTTGCTTTAGGTTTTCTACGGGGACAGGTTTACAAAATTCCGACAAGCAGAAAATCCTTCAAAAAAATGGATTTTTGTAGGTTGAAACTAAATTTCGCAGCATAAGATTTGGTTTGGACATACCTTATGATCACAAAATACTCAACAGCCTGGGAGCGCAGATCTTGTGACACTCATGTGATTCTGCTTGTTTATGACCTTACCAGATCATGATTAAATGGTCAACAAATAGATCTTATCTTGGGTTTAGCATGACCTTTGGCTAGGTGAATCACATGAAGCTTCTTCGCAAGCTACTGGTACATGGATTAACTATCCAGTGAATTAAGTCTTTTCTGATTGAGAGAAGTCAGACAGTTGCACTTGAATGTGAGTACTCAGATGAGGTTCCAGTTACTTCAGGTGTACCACAAGGATCAGTTCTAGGCACAATATTATTGTTATTATACCTTAACGACCTACCCGACAATGTGTGGTCCCGGGTTCGCCTATTTGCTGGTGACACTGGGGTGTACCTGACCATACTTCTCCCTGATTATTCGGTCACCCTCCAGAGGGACTTAGACCGCCCCATCATAGAATCTCACTGGGACATGGAATCCAAACATAGAAAGGCGGCATAATGCTGCGTTTTACCAGATCTGCACTTCTTGTTTAAAATGCTGGTATTTAAGTGTTAAACTAACAGTTTTAGATTACAACTAGGATGAAAATTATTTTAGCTGCCCTTTATATTACAGCGAAAGTAACCTTTTGTGAACGGAAAAGAAATTTATGAAAGTACTTTTATCTCAGGACATCTTAAGTTTCCTCAATACATTTGCACAAGAAAAATATAGATGAAAGATTTGCAAGTTGATTTTCCCCAATATATAATCTTGATTTCCGTTTAAAAATCCATGTCCCACAAGAAAAAGGTTTGGAGGTATAAACGGTTATTACAGCAAGTACTTTCTTGCATTAGCAGCATCCCTGTGCCTTTGAAAATAAATGAAATTCTGTATTTTTCACTTTTACCAGGAAAAAAGGAAACCGCTTTATAGACTTTTTAAAAGTTACGAAAACAGCTGCAGATCAATAGTTCACATCAAATACTAACGACTCGGACAAAGCTTTCTATCAAAAAGGCTACCTGAATTGAAAACCAGATTTTTTTGACATGTTTATTCTCGATGGGCACCATCATCTCCTTTTCTTGCGGTAAATCTGAAATGCTGAGATTTCATCAATTATGCCTTCCACATTTTATTTTCTCCATCATCAATGAAAATACCTTGAAAAGTCAGCTATGTAGCCTTCTTCCTGCGTATACCATAATGAAATCGCCTATCTTGGAAGCCTGTCATCACTGATAAATTAGTGTAGCTGTCAAATTGAAGAAATTTCCATCTTGCCAAATGCAAAAACGTATTCATACGCCTTGGAACTAATTTCCCCCCCAAAAAACAATAGTACACCATTGCTTTAAATTTAAAACATAATATTCATATTTGAAACTGTCTTGCGCCTACTTTCACGTACTTTCTAACATAATTTGTTCGTTAATTCATGAATAGTATGCCTTCATTTCTGAACTAGTTTCTACGTGTAACATTGTCCTGTTTGTGTTGTTCACCCCTGTTCCCAAGTAAACAAGTTGAAAAGGGTAGATTTCTTTTTTAACTTCTTTCAGCAAATCATATTAAAAGCATTGGGCTTCTATGAAATTTTACCAACCCGCACATTGGTAAGTAGGTGACACAACAGATCATTAATTGGATTAGATAAATATGTCCAAACATCAATTATTTGTTTATGGTGACTCATGTGAACAGAAAACAGCGTGTTGTTGTTAATGGTGAATCTTCAGTATGGGCGCCAGTTTTGTCTGGAGTCCCACAAGGGACTGTTCTTGGTCCTCCCTGTACATCAATGATATTTCCTCTGACATTGACTCAGAAATAAGACTTTTCGCAGATGACTGTATTTGTTACCGGGAAATTAGAGATACAGATGACTCACTGAAACTTCAGGCTGACATAGATGGATTAGGATGTTGGGCCCGAAAATGGGGCATGAGATTTCAGCCAGTTAAATGCAATATTATGCAGATAACAAGGAAGAGATCTAATAAAGTTGAGGCTTCTTACACTTTAGAGGGAACGGTCCTCGAAAATGTGAATTCCATTAAATACATTGGTGTGACAATCACTCACGATTTGAGATGGAATACACACATTAGCAATATGTGTACAAAGGCGAATAGAACTCTTGGATTCCTGAGGCGAAATCTTCATCAGTGTCCCCAGGATGTGAAAGAGACAGCATACAGGGGACTTGTTTGCCCAATCTTGGAATATGGTAGTTGCATCTGGGACCCAAGCGGAGTGGTCCTAAATGAAGAAATTGAAAAAGTTCAGAATAGAGCGGTTAGATTTGTAACTGGAAATTACTGCTTTGAAACTGGGAGCATGACTGGAATTCTAGGAAAATTAAGATGGGAGTCTCTCAAGAATAGGAGAAGAGACAGTAGGCTCATACTCTTATACAAACGTCTAAAGGGTGCTGCCAGCATTTCAACAGATGACCTTGTTGCCCCGGCTAGGCACTGTAGACAGCACCATTCAATGACGTTTCAGACCCTTACAGCAAGAACGGATATTTATAAAGAATCGTTCTTCCCCCGAACCATTGGAATGCCCTTCCGGATTCTATTATTTCGACGGCGGGAGGTGCTGATGATTGTGTAGCTAAGTTTACATCTTTGGTTAGAGCTAGGGACTAACTTCCCATATCACAGGTCCTGGTGTATGAATGTCATTTGACGTGTCACCAGTAACAATTCTGATTCTGATGTAACAAATCAATGGGTAAAAATCAGTGCTATAACATAGCAGTTATTGGAAGTGATCAGAAGCCTTTTGCACAAAAATCCTGGTGCTGAACAGGCTGCTTTCATTCTTTCAGTTCAAATATGGGGATAAACTGTTTTTATCTTATTATTTTTTTTTTTTTGGTTTTGGATTTTATTCCAGTATCAAATCACCCACCCAGTAAACACAATCAATAATACAGTGAAACTTTGGTGCAGTGATTCATAAATTGTTATAAATTGCATGCATGAAATATATAAAATGAAATACTAAAAGCACCAAAGAAGGTCAATCATTTTACAAGCTAAATGCAAGAGATTGCAACACCTCAACCCAATCAGTGATCTTACTGCCAACTTGGTAGAACTGGTCATTTTTGGCTACCATACACTGAATTTAAAAATAGTACCAGGTGAAATAATTACATTTTTTGGGGGTGGGGGAGGAATCATTAATTTTCAGTACTATTTAGGTATTTTACTTGAAATTCCACTCTTGCAGTGCCTAAAGGCAACCTTTAGCCACAATTCTATGATAGTATTTTCACATTTTTGTTCTGTGGATTAAGATATCATTTTTGCAAAACCATGGAAAAATGCAATAAATTACTAACATGGTGACTTTCCAATAAAAATATTTTGCTTTCATATTCTTACATTTACGTGGACTACCATCTGATGAAAAATCTGTTTGGGTAACTATTTGCAAATATGATTTTTTCAGTACCTCAAATGTAGTGAAATAACTGTATTGAGGAACCTTAAATCACCTTCTTTAAAGTAGCTTTTTGTTGTCTGTGGTGTTACTAAACCGTACAAATGTGAAATGGTTAGAATATACAAGATAAAAATTGCAACATGTGTGCACGTGGCCGATTTCGAAAAAAAAAAAAAAAACAGAAGACCATCATGAAAACATGCCTATGCAATTTTGACCCTCTTAAACTCCACTGTAATCCAGTAGAATGGGGTTTGTAGGGGTGTACATTATTTTTCACATTTCTGCCCAAACATAGATTTTTGGTACTCGTCAGAAACCGCCTGGTCGAGACGGTTCCAACGAGTACCCAAAATCTATGTTTTGAGCTGAATTATGAAAAATATCAGAATCTTTTATCTGAACATTTTCATTTTTTTTGGTGGAAATATGTTCAATTTATTTGAATAGGCATGTTTTCGTAATGCAAAAAAAAAAAAAATAATAATAATAATAATGGCCTCACTCATAATCTTAAATAACTGGAGTATAGTATGCATATTACAGGACCTTCGTTTGAATAAACTCTCGTCAAAGGAATAAACACTTCTCAAAGCATAAACTAACGTCTATTCTAGTTGTAAGTTTCACAAGAACGAAGTAGAAACTATTTCAGCTCACTGAAAAACAAACTTTATTTCGTAAACAAAAACAACAAAAAGAAAAAAGAAAGAAAAACTTCCCATCACGAAAGGAAAGTTCCTTCCGTTGAATAGACCAATAGGGGACAGACTTTCTTCCAAAGTATTTTCAGTAATGAAACAAAGCGAAAGCAACGACAAAGAATTCTCAAAAGTAAATATGTTCCTGGTGTAGATTTCACATCTCCATCTGTTTCATGCAAAAATAGATTGATTTACGATCAGCACTAGCATTATAATCGATCCCTATGTGATGAAACCAAACATGATAATAACCACGGCCTTTCCTTCCAAACGATGTCAAAATGGTGTCAGTAGTTTCCAAATTTGCAATTTTGTGACGCAAGTAACCGTACAGTTAATTCAGCATTTTTTTCCAAGTTGCCGTATTTAAAAAAAATCCAAGTTGCCGTTCTTGAAAAATCCAAGTTGCCGTACTCCTCTGTATTTTGTTTTTTGAAAGAAAACTGCATTATAAAGCGGACGTTTCATACTTATACACAACTACTTTTCTAACCATCTGAAAGTTGTCCACATGAGTCTTTACTTTAATAAATTGCACATGTAGACAGATTGTTTAACATTTTGATACATACATAGATAGATAGATAGATAGATAGATAGATAGATAGATAGATAGATAGATAGATAGCGAATAAATATATATAATTATTTCATCAGCCTAAATACTTTTGTAAGCCTTCATGAATGACGGTTAAACAAATAAAGCTCTTATATCTATCTCAAGACAGGGACATGGATCATTCACACAGAGCTCTTCGTCAATAACAAAACGATCCGGGATTACGAAATTTCCTTAATTAAAGCAGACCTTGATTCGAGAAATTCAAGGAATACTAGGTTTTACCAACCTCCCTTTTTTCAT
Organism: Lucinisca nassula; assembly: GCA_963580285.1. Taxonomy (NCBI): domain Eukaryota; kingdom Metazoa; phylum Mollusca; class Bivalvia; order Lucinida; family Lucinidae; genus Lucinisca; species Lucinisca nassula. Next base: position 96,310,708 of record OY757021.1, on the reverse strand, counting down.
TTCCAATATGCATATGATCAGTAAGATCGACGATGTGAGCGGAAGATTGCGATTGAACTGGACTAGTTTGTTTGTAGGGGTCCCAGGGGGTGGCAGCATATTCTAGTTTAGGTCTAACTAGTGACTTGTATGCTGTTGCCTTGATGTCCTTTGGGCATGCAGAGAGATTCCTGCGTAGGATAGGAAAGCAACTGTCTGGCTGTCTGTCGTAGATAGCATGTCATAGTCTAGCTACTAGACCTTGATGTCTTATTTACCAATTACCAACCTTCATGTGTGTTTTTATCAAATATGAAACCTTGTTAGACTTTAATCTTGTCTCAGACACCAAGGTCGAGTACAATGCGAATTTTACCTCGCAAGATCCTTGGTAAATGATTGATTACAGCTACAGTCATGAAATGTTTATTGCCTTTCTGTACCCCTTTCCGAACAACAACTGATAAGGCAAACTGGCATTTTAGTCAGAGTATATCTTCCCAAGATCAAATAAGGGGTAGAAGAATATTACTTATTAACTTTAAAATATGATATCCGACTAGAAGCTAGTCTAAGCATGTCAGTGTGACTATTTCACACCAGTGTACTGTCTATAGCCAGGTTTTTTGCTTTACTTCTGGCAATGGATGTTGTATAATGACTCCATTATCTTGCTTTTGTTGCCGATTCTGATGTACTCAGACTAAGTCTTGTCTGGGTGAAAACGCATCTATCAGTCTCTCTCCCATGCTTGTAAATGATTAAAGTCCTCTTGAGCGACAGCAACTCGGTACAACAGGCAGTGATCAGCTAACAGGGGAGACGCGTGGTGGCAAGTCGTTGATGTATATGAGGAAGAGGAGAGTGCCGAGCACGGTACTCTGTGGAACACCAGAAGTAACGGGCGCAGACGAAAAAATCATCAATTACGACTTTCTGGTATCCATCAGCAATGAAATTGTGCGGAACCTCGTGAAAGGCCTTACTGAAATCTAGTAGGATGACATTTATGCGCTGTCAGTTGTTCATTCCGCCGGCTTGCTATCAGCTGGTACTCACATGACCCCCCCCCCCCCCCGAGCAGGGAGAACGACCCAATGTACAGCGAAAGAGCCGATTACTGTGCAGAGTCTCATCCTGCAAACCTGGAGTTTATGTAATAAACTGAGCGTGACAGCTCAGTGGTTAAGCCCAGAGTGGTTAGTGCACTTGACTCAGATGCCAGAGGCCCTCGGTTCGACCCGGCGAGGATTATTTCGGTGTCTGAACATCATTTACAGCGATGAATCTCAAAATGCGCACCGCCCTTTGGATCGGAACGTTTAACTGGAGGCACCGGCCCCCGCCCATAGGGGCTTGAAGAAATATATGGGCTGCATGATGCTTCCACGCAGAGCTGAATCCGGCCCGCACACTAGTACTGGTAAACCGCTTAGAGGATCTAAGCCTTCCAGGAACCGCGGTGCGAGGCGGACCGCCCATGCTAATAAACCCTATGGGTTTCATTGGGCGACAGGGCTTGAGATGTCATTTCATCTCAATGTCGGGTAAAAGTCCCACAAAATTGGAAGCAACGTCTCCAAAATGACCTTTAAAGTGCTGACGGGGACGTTAAACCTCAAATCAAACAAACAAACTGGAGGCGCCCTGTTCAGGGAGAGTCATCCCCTATGCAGGTTAACTGTTTGTTTGTTTTGGGGTTTACGGCCAAGTCAACACTATTAAGGCCGTTTTTGAGCCTGTCAGTTTACTTTTCCTGGGCAGGCTTATACGTAAGAGGTAACCAGGAGAGTGCACATTCTTTCGCCAGAAACTGACAACTGCCCTTCTTGAGCCAGCGGAATGGAGAGAATGACCGTAGGAAAGATTTCATGATCAATCCCCGCGAAAGAATATTGCCGACCCCGGCAGGTATCGAACCTGCTTCCCCATGATCAGCAGTCAGACGCGCATCCGACTGAGCTACCGAGGCCAGCGCCGTGCAGGTTAAGACCTCTACCGTAATTGCAAGATTGATGTGTGCTGTAAATCTGCAAGTAATGGTAAAATGTGGCCGATCCCAGTATCAGTGAGTAGAAAGGTCCTGGTACACGTTTGTTTGTTTGGTTTGAGGTTTAACGTCCCCTTCAACACTGTAAAGGTCATTTTGGAGACGTTGATAACAATTTTGTGGGACTTTTACCAGACATTGAGATGAAATGACTTCTCAAGCCCTGTCGCCCAGTGAAACAAATGGACGGACTCGCATCGCTTTGCTTGCCCAGGCTTAGATCTTCTAAGCTGTTTACCAGTACTCGTTTGCGGGTCAGTTACAGCTCTGCGTGGAAGCATTATGCAGCCCATATATTTCTTCAAGCCCCGATAGGCGGTGTGTGTGTGTGTGTGTGTGTGTGTGTGTGTGTGTGTGTGTGTGTGTGTGTGTGTGTGTGTGTGTGTGTGTGAATTCGGGTTTAACGTCGCTTTCAACAATTTTTCAGTCATATCACGACGGTGTCTGGTTGCGACAGGGAGCTCAATGCTCACGTTTATAGTGCTGCCTCACTGAAGTATCATGTCCCAGACACATTACATGATACCACACCCAGTCACATTTTCCTGACACTGGATCGACCAGTCCTAGCTCTACCCCGATGGGCGGTGCGAATATGGATAGTGTTTCTCTTTTGTTTCGGTATTAAAAAGTTCTTGCTCGGCTCCCATGGCGGGGCTTGAAGAAATAGGTGGGCTGCATGATGGTGCCAGGCAGAGCTTAAACCGACCGCTTAGGAGTATTGGTAAACCGCCTAAAGGATCCAAGCCTGCCCAGGCAAAGCGGTGCGAGTCGGGCCGCCCATTCATATAAACCCTATTGGTTTCATTGGGCGACAGGGATTTTTTTTTTTTGGTTTTACGGCCCTTTCAAGATTATTTCACTCATATCGAGCCGATCGTTAATCAGAGGTGGACGAAAACCGGAGTACCCGGAGAAAAACCATCTGACCTTCCGTTGCAGAACTTGGCGTCTCACATATGACCCGAGCGAGGCTCGAACCACAGCGGTGAGAGACCTAATGATCAAGAGTCAGCGCTCTTAACCACTAGGCCACGGAGGCCCGTAAGCGACAGGGAATGAGATCTCATTTCATCTCAATGTCGGGTATATAAAAGTCCCACAAAATTGTAAGCTAGGTCTCCAAAATTACTTATACAGTGTTGATGGGGACGTTAAACAGTGTTAATTGGGACGTTAACCCTCAAATCAAACAAATCAAAAGGTTATTGCTAGTATCGTCTAATTCTAACAAATACCCACATCATACATGTACTCTCACATGTATGCGGTTTTTGTGTATCTTTGAAACGACCCCATGTCAATTCTCATCGATTCAGAAATTCAACCTTAGATATTGACGGCAAAAGGATCTTCTTGCCTGTAAATTGATGCGTTAGCATTTGATAACAGATTAACATGCATGATAGTATTGTGTCAGTGCCGTTGAAAGTCAAATACTTATAATTTGGACTAAAAATTCTACTTTCCTCAGATGAACCGGAGGTCGCCATCTTATTGTTCGCCGTAGTGATGTTGCCCGGCTTTTTGTCACGTGACAGGAATATTTTTAGATTGAAATTCCCAAAAACAACAAATAAACAAAAATGAAAACGACGATTTTCACAAAGTTCTGAAGTGGTATTTGGTTTCAGAAGATTACAAATGACAAAGCTACATACATAGAAGAAATAAAACCGAAAAACACGCTTTTCATTTTTGAAGCCCGATAGCTCAATAATGCACCTTTCCTTGCTTAAATCCTTGGATCAGAAAACTCGCCATCATTTTGAACCCGTGCAAGCATATCATCCTGGAACTCTGCTGGCTGTGTCAAATGCTTTGGTAAGGCCAGCAAATGTCATGAAAGGATCCACTTTTTTCTGGCATTACTCTCGAAGCTGCCTTGCTGTGAAGATCGTGTCTATTGTTTCTCTGTCCTTCCTGATTCCATACTGGTAGAAGTCCTGACTGTTCAAGGTGTTCAATCAGTCAGTTAAGTAAGTCTCTTGCAAGGATCTTCCCAGCAATCCCCAAGGAATCCCCAAGCCTCGACAATAAAAAGGTGCTCCGGTGATTTTCACAAACTTGGGGATTCCCTTTCTGATTGAATATGTGGATAATTGCGCTGAATATTTGAATTTCTGGGGGATGGCTTCTTTTCTCCACATAATGCCAAATAACTCACCAGTTTCTTTGTAACTCGATGATCCCTTGCTTTGCAGATCTCTGCAGGTATTTCGTCTGATCCTGAAGCCCTGTCAGAGACGGCGGGGAACTCATCGAGCGACAGATAAAGAGAATAACAGGTTTGTGTCTTTTGATATCAAGTTTATCAGGCAAGGCTTCGAGAACGCTTGTAGAATCGCGAGGCTTGCCGAGCGATTCTACATGCGTTCTCGAAGCCGAGCCTGATAAACTTGGTATCAAATGACACGAATCTGGTATTCTATTTATCAGTTCATCCCATTATTCACTCTTTATATATATATATGCAATTTACGTCCAGTTATCGATTATCCTCAGTGCATCTCAACATTCAGGCATGCACTAATTGGTCCATATATTTAGTTTAGTCTGACCGTAATTTTTCCTATGGTACTTTTGCCAAGGAATTTTTCCATTTTTTCCAGCTATTATAACATTTTTTCCGGTAGTCCGGTTCATTCATAAAAGTGCGATATCGCGTTGACGTGATAAAGCTCACTTGTCCTGAGATAGCATATCTTTATCAGGTCAATGTGTTACAATGCAATATATATAGGGGGTAACTGATAAAATATTCTACCTGTGGTAGCTGTTGATGGCTTCATCATTAATATATGAAGGCCGATTGAGGACACCAAAGTATTCAGCTCATCTTTTCAAGATAGCTTCATTGTCGGTCAGAAGAAAAGTTCCATTCGCACAAAGGGTGGGATAGTTCCCGAACTCTGGGGACCATGAATTGTCTTAAAGGCATCACAGATCTTCATATCCGTTATCAGACTTGTTGCTAAGTCTGGAGCCTTGCATAGGCTATCAGAATCAGAAACGTCAAAATTAATGACCTTCATACACCAGGACTTGTGATTTGGGAGTAGTCGAGGCTCTGCGCGGAAGCACCATGCAGCCCAATCTGTTTTGCGAGCAAATAGTCTGTGGAAGAGAAATTCAGTTTCATGTTTTTTTTTTTGTATTTTTTTGTTTGCAATATCGTCATGTTGTTATTGCTGCTGCTTACACCGGCGCAATTTTATTTATTTATTATGGTCGTTACTGCACTTACATGTATATCGAGCCGCTGATCAGCAATAGTGGAGATTGGAAGAACACCCCCCAGGCACATGACGTAATTGTGACGTCATATCGACGTCGATGCGACGTTATGACGTTTATGCAACGTCACATCAACGTCGGTGCAACGTCTTGACGTTGCACCGACGTTCATTTGACGTTGTACTAGCGACCTTCGCCTGTTGGGATCAAAACAAAACCAAACATGAATGTTGTTTTCGTTGCAAGCACTGCATCATGCCCCACCACTGCAAATTTATCAAGCATCATTTAATGTGAAGGTACATTAGTGTTTCCTAAAATATATGAAAGATGAATATTGTCAATGTTCAAAAGGCCACATAACTCCAGTAAAACGTGAACCAGAATTACAAATCTCATGTTCTACAGAAACTCTCGTGATGCTTCACATACATGGTAAGTTAACGGAAATTATCCCAAAACAGGTTTCTGTTTACAGAGTTACAAGATAGAAATATACGTAATACAACAATCGTTACTTTCAATGTTCAAAGAGCCATAATTAAAAACTTAGCTAAGCCAGACCTACGGCTCTTGTGTTCTTAATGTCATCTTATTTTGCTTTACATTCATGCAGGCTTTAAGAAAATCTCTGAAACCGTTTTTTTTTAAGTTATAGAAAGGGCACAAATGTATCTGGTCACTTTTTTACAATGTTCAAAGGGTGGCGATTCCAAAAGCAGGTAATTTAGAGTTATGGTTCTTGCGTTCTGCATATCATATCATATCAAAGATCATAATTGGGCCCCGTCAAGCGATTTTGGTACTTATCGCCTATGCGAGCAGCGAAGGTTCAGGCGAGCCTGCGCATCCGCGCAGTCTCGCCAGAACCTTCGCTGCTCGCTCAAACAAGCAGTGAATCAAGAGGAACCGTCAGTCAGAAAGCCATATGCCTGGCCACTCTGAATGGCTGGGCATGCGCAGTTAAAATTTGTCATGACAGAATGCTCGAAGACACAAATTCGCTTGGCGGGGCTCATATCATGGTGATGTACTCAAGAAACTATCTCAATCAGTTATAGAGCAGACACAAATATGTTACAGAAATCACGTTTTTCCATGTCCAAAGGGCCATAAAGCCAGAAGTAGATTAGCCAGTGTAATGGTTCATGTGATCTGGATCTCAACTCATAATGCTTTACGTTTTTGTGCAGTTTCATCAAAATATCTGAAACGGTTTCCAACTAACAGAGAGGACACGAGTAAACTGTTGGTAGAAATGGCTATTTTCAACATTTACTATCTTCAAAGGGCCATACCTTCAGAAGCAGGTTAACCAGAGTTAAAGTTCTTGTGTCTTGCACTTGGTCTCATGGTGATTAACATTTGTGAGAAATTTCATGAAAATACCTTCAACGGTTTTCCACTTACAAAGCGGACTCTAGTGCAAGGTTTGTTTGTTTGATTTGAGGTTTAACGTCCCCGTCAACACTGTATATGTCATTTTGGAGACGTTGCTTCCAATTTTGTGGGACTTTTACCCGACATTGAGGTGAAATGACATCTCAAGAATTGTCGACCAATGAAACCAATACGGTTTTTAAACATGGGTCCACGGTCCAAATTGCACCGCTTTGCCTGGGCAGGCTTAGATCCTCGGAGCGGTTTACCAGTACACGTGTGCGGTCGGATTCAGCTCTGTGTGGAAACATCATGCAGCGCATATATTTCTTCACGCTTCAAGCCCGTCTAGTGCAAGGTAGAAATGGCTATGTTCAAAATTCAAAGGGCGATAACACCAGAAGTAGGCAAATCAGAGTTATGATTTTTATGTTCTGCAAGTCGTCTCATGGTGCTTCACATTTTTGTGTTTCAGTTTGTTTGTTTGTTTGTTTGTTTGATTTGAGGTTTAACGTCCCCGTCAACACTGTATAGGTCATTTTGGAGACGCTGCTTCAAATTTTGTGGGATTTCTACCCGATATTGAGATGAAGTGACTTCTCAAGTCCTGTCGCCCAATGAAACCAATAGGTCCGACTAGGACCGCTTTGCCTGGGCAGGCTTAGATCCTCTAAGCGGTTTACCAGTACTCATGTGCGGTCTGTTTCAGCTCTGCGTGGAAGCATCATTCAGCCCATCTATTTCTTCAAGCCCCGATGAGCGAGCGCCATTCACATTTTGTGAAGTTTAATGAAAATGGGAGCGGACATGGGTACATAATAGAAATGGCTATGTTCAATGTTTAACGGGCAATAATTCCAAAAGTAGGAAAATCAAGAATTACAATTCATTTGCTCTGCACGTCGTTTCATTGTACTTTACATATCTGCGAAGTGTCGTGAAAATATCTCACATGGTATCAGAGTTATGGAGCGTACAGCGCTGACGGTTGGACGTACGGACACTCAAAATTTCGGAGGGTATAACACAATACCCGCCACAATTTGGCGGGGCATTAAAACAAGAGGACCAAGCTGGTCCTGTATCGCTCACCTGAGCTTACAGCGTCAAAGTTTCAGGAAGTGCCAACCTTTACTGAAGGATTAATGGAAGGACATTGTGATGACAGGGTAGGCAATTTCTGCAAATCAAGTAGAATGTAACTCTATGATAAATAGGCTGACCTCACCAGTTTTCAAACTCATTCAAGCTTTTATTCCTGACTTGCTAAGAAGATCCGATAAAAACTGATGGGGCTATGGTGATGACAAGTTCAAAAATAAGCAATTAACTGCTGCAATCAAAGGGGTGTTACTCTGCGACAAATAGGCAAACCTAACGAGTTTTCAAACTCCTCCGAGCTTTTCTGCCTGACTTATTTGTTTGTAATTTTCATGAAGATCCGATCAAAACTGACGGGGCAGCAGTGCTAACAAGGCCGAAAAAGGCAATTTAAAGCAATCAAAGGCACGTTACTCTATGATAAATATGCCGACTTGGCCAGTATTCAAACTCGTCCAAGGTTTTATTCCCAGCCACCTTACATATACGTTTCAGGAAGATCCGATCAAAAATGAAGGGGCTACGGTGATGACAAGGTCAAAATTTGGCATTTTTAGCAATCAAAGGGATGTTACTCTAAGATAAATGGGCCGACTTGGCCAGTTTTCGAACTCATCCGAGGTTTCATCCCTGCCACCTTACAAATAAGTTTCAGAAAAATCCGATCAAAACTGAAGGGGCTATGGTGATGACAAGGTCAAAAATCAACATTTTCAGCCATCAAAGTGAAATAACTCTACGATAAATCGGCTGACTTGACCTGTTTTCGAACTCATCCGAGATTTTATCCCCAGCCACCTTACATATAAGTTTCAGAAAGATACGATCAAAACTGAAGGGGCTATGGTGATGACAAGGTCAAAAATCGGCATTTTCATCAATCAAAGGGACGTAAATCTATGATAATGGGCTAACTTGGCCGGTATTCGAACTCATTCTAGGTTTTATCCCCAGTCACCTTACATATAAGTTTCAGAAAGATCCAATCAAAACTGAAGGGACTATGGTGATGACAAGGTCAAAAATCAACATTTTCAGCCATCAAAGGGACATAACTATATAGTAAATGGGGCGACTTGGTCATCCGAGGTTTTATCCCAAGCCACCTTACATATAAGTTTCAGAAAGATCCGATCAAAACTGAAGGGGCTACAGTGATGACAAGGTCAAAAATCAACATTTTTAGCAATCAAAGGGACCTAACTCTATGATAAATATGCCAACTTGGCCGGTATTCGAACTTATCCGAGGTTTTATCCCCAGCCACCTTACATATAAGTTTCAGAAAGATCAGATCAAACCTAAAAGGGCTACGGTGATGACAAGGTCAAAATCGGCATTTTCAGCAATCAAAGGGACGTTACTCTGTGATAAATGGACCAACTGGGCTGGTTTTCGAACTCATCCGAGATTTAATCCCCAGCCACGTTACATTTAAGTTTCAGAAAGATTCGATCAAACTGAAAGGGCTACGGTGATGACAAGGTCAAAAATAAGCATTTTCAGCAATCAAAGGAACTTTACTCTACGATAAATGGGCCGACTTGGCCGGTTTTCGAACTCATCCGAGATTTTATCCCCAACCACCTTACATATAAGTTTCAGGAAGATCCGATCAAAACCGAATGGGCTTCGGTGATGACAATGTCAAAAATCGGCATTTTCAGCAATCAAAGGGACGTAACTCTATGATAAATGGGCCGACTTGGCCGGTTTTCGAACTCATCCGAGGTTTTATCCCCAGCCACCTTATATATATAAGTTTCAGAAAGATCCGATCAAAACTGAAGGGGCTACGGTGATGACAAGCATTTTCCCATTGTAAGTCTACGGGTCCTTGTGATTGCCATAGCAACCAAAGTTTTCATGCGATTTCAAAACAAAGCTTATGTCATCAGTGCCCCACCAGAGGCATGCTACAGATGAGAAATGATTGAGATCAGCCTTCAGTCTGCAGAGATATAGCTGCTCAAAAGTGTGGACGGACGACGGACGTGGGAGGACCCACTATACTATAAGCTCCCCTGGAGCCTTCGGCCCAGGTGAGCTAAAAAGGTGACTGGTCACATTTGACCATTACATACACTCCAGATTCCTTATTCTCTATATACTGTCATACTCCTCGCGGACATTTTAGGCAGGATGAAAGCTTTATCACCGCTGTCGGGGATCGAACGGGACCTCTAGCATCAGACGAACTAACTGCGTGCGTCTCCTTGCAGTCCTTGGGGACTTCAGTGCAAGAGTGGGCATAGACCACTTAACCACTTAAACGATTCACTAACCACTTCTGAGGGAGTGTGCAGCGCATGATCTACTGATTACCATCACCTCTGCCAACTCGCAACACCATGGACGCACACTCGCCTCAGACAGGTATCTGGTTGACTATGTCACTATGCGAAGGAAGGATAGGATGACTGTTTGGTGCAGACCATTTGGCGCAGGCTTGTGCCGCAAACTCAGCCTGCGCACGACGATCACAGGGCAAATAAGTGCCAACGCGATTGGGTATCTCCAAGCTGAAACAGGACATCAAGGCAAGCATTCACCATTCACCAATGACGTCTTGTGTCGTTTAGATGCATTGGAACTGACACTGTTCACACCACTAGGGCCAGTAACCAAGACTAGCGAAGAGAAACACCAAAAGCACAAGACACGCTTCAGTGATACTATATAGCTCAGAATCTAACAAGACTTCTAATAGACCAGGCTCTGAGATATGCTACTGGCAAAGCATGAAGTGCCGTTTTACTATAAATGCCCTATCTTGTGATATCACTAAATCCAATTAGTGATATCACTAATTCTATTTAGTGATATCACTAAATAGCGATGAATTTGTGATATAAAAAAACGAATTAGTGATATCAATAAATGAATTAGTGACATCACTAAATCAAACTTATTTTGTTATATCACGAATTTTGCGATATCACTAATTCGATTTCGTGATATCACTAAATAGACATGATTATGTGATAGGCTGTCACAAAATCGAATTAGTGATATCACAAAATGGAATAAGTGATATCACTAAATATGAACGAATTAGTGCTCTGATGGTCGGATAGTTTGTTTGTTTGATTTGTGAGGTTTAATGTCCCGATCAACACTGTAAAGCTCATTTTGGAAACGTCGCTTCCAATTTTGGGGGATTTTTACCCGACATTGAGATTAAATCACGGGTGGTAATCAGGGGAACTAGCTCGAAAATGAGTCAATGGAAATTTGTTCCCTCGACAAATCCGGGAACTCTCGAGCTAGCTCCATCACCAAGAAACTCGTAAACAAAGGTAGGTCTCGAAGAGTTTTATCACCATTTTTTTCTTTGTAAGCTATGTATAAAAAAATCCGTCAATGCAGTTCCACATAGAAATGATTTAACTTTGTACTCCGCTAGAATTTGCCATGGAAATTTGCAGCGCTGGAGTATGAATGAAACCCAAACTTTTTATCACGGACCGGACAAATTGTCAATTTATGTCATTACGGAGATTTTGGCCGACGATTTTTCATTATCCGTCAAAAGTACGCCCTTCACACCCACAGAAACAACATCCCTGGTGAAATGGAACATGGACAGTTTGAAATTAGCAAAAAAATTTTTTGCCGTGATTACGTAACTTGCGACTTATTACGAAATTACTGTCCGAGCTAGTCTTCTCGACAAGGAGCTAGTTCACTCGACATAAAAAAGAAAATGAAACATTCATCAGATTCGATGTCTTTCTATGGTCCCACCCAGGTTATCCAACTGGTTTCTTTACTTCTGGCTAGTTGGGTAACAAGATGCTATGCCCCAAAGGCGTCCCCCAGTCGTTTCTCCCTGTTCGTTTCGCCCCCAATTTACACCCCTGTTTTGCCAACAGAGCCTGGTCTTTTCGCCCCCCTTAGTCATTTCGCCCACCTAGTTGCTTCGCCCCCTCCCATTTGGAGCGGATCAATGGATGTTGGATGGATGGATGGATGGATGGATGGATGGATGGATGGATGGATGGATGGATGGAATGATTGATGGATGGATGGATGGATGGAAGGGTGCACAATAGAAAGGGATGAGTGGGTATTTGGAAGGATTGGTCAATTGGAGGACGGATGGACGAACGAACATATAGACGGACAGACAGACGGACGGATGGATGGATGGGTCGGTGGGTAGATGGATGGAAGGATGGATGGGAAAAGAGAGAAAATATATATGCACACAAATGTCAGTGTCGTGTAAAGGTTTGATTAAATAAATGAAGTATTTGATTCCTACCGGTAATCTTTTTGATGATTTTTGTTTCACTCAGAAATCACATATTGTTCCCGCAGGTGATCTGATTATTTTTAATAAACCTAAAGTCATCGTTTATACAAATTATGTTGTGCTGCAGTCCTAGGTACTACAAGTTCCTTGAAATCAGCCCACTGGTTCTAGAGAAGATTTTTAATGGTTTCACCATATATATGGCATGGTAACCATCTTGGTCATGTGACCCAGATGCCTCGAACAAACTATCGTTTCCCCTATACCCATAAATGCTCAACACAGTTTTCGACTAAATTGTTGAAAGATAAGATGGTGCTTATTAGTTGCTTAATATATCACAGACTGGAAGTCAGTCGTTATAGTGAATAGATCATGAGCGCGTAGCGCGAGTGATCACGGGCGCGTACCGCGAGTGATCTCTGCACTTGTGCCCGACAGACAGTGATCTATTAAGCAACTAATCACCTAACAACATGAATCTATGTCGATTAGGTATCCTGTCGGTGTGGTTCGAGCCTCTCTTGAGTCATATATGGATGTCCTAGTTTTGCAATGGAAAGTCGCGTTCATAAACAGAGTCTAACAAATTTCGAAGTTTACGTCTGCCTTTCTCTTGGAGCCCATAACTTCCATTTATGTTATACTACAAAATTGAAAATCGGTATGACGCTTACTCAGACCGTGACCTTTCTGTTCATGATACGATTGTCCCAGGGCCATGCTCCTGAGCGTGTCCGAGTGTCAGATGCCATTGCCCAAGAGTCCTAACCAGAGTCTAACAAACGTTAAAGTTAACGTTCGCGTTTCTCTTGGAGCCCATAATTCCCGTTTCTGTTATGCTACAAAGTTGAAATTTCGCATGACACTTACTCAGCCAAAGAACTTTTCGTTCATGATACAATTGCCTCTGGATGGGCCTTGGGGTAAAATTACATAAAACGTAAAATTGACATATAGGCATTTGTATGGAAAACTCAAAATGTCTAATATTTTGAAAATAATTCAGCTCCCAACCCCTAAACCAAATATATCATTGTTCCTTATGATAAGACTCTGTTTTATTTCACCAGGAATGTTGTTTCTATGGGTGTGAAGGGCGTACTTTTGACGGAAAATGAAAAGTCGTCGGCCAAAATCTCCGTAATGACATTAATTAACAATTTTTCAGGTCCGTAATAAAAAGTTTACTTTCATTCATACTCCAGCGCTGCAAATTTCCATGGCAAATTCTAGCGGAGTACAAAGTTAAATCATTTCTATGTGGAACTGCATTGCCGGATTTATTTTATAAATAGCTTACAAAGAAAAAAAATGGTGATAAAACTCTTCGAGACCTACCTTTGTTAGCCAGAGGTAAAGAAACCAGTTGGATAACCTGGGTGGGACCATAGAAAGACATCAAATCTGATGAACGTTTCATTTTCTTTTTTATGTCGAGTGAACTAGCTCCTTGTCGAGAAGACTAGCTCGGACAGTAATTTCGTCATAACTCGCAAGTTACGTAATCACTGCCATATTTTTTTGCTTATTTCACACTTTCCATGTTTCATTTCACCAGGGATGTTGTTTCTGTGGGTGCCAAGGGCGTACTTTTGACGGAAAATGAAAAATCTTCGGTCAAAATCTCCGTAATGACATAAATTGACAATTTTTCCGGTCCGTGATAAAAAGTTTGGGTTTCATTCATACTCCAGCGCTGCAAATTTCCATGGCAAATTCTAGCGGAGTACAAAGTTAAATCATTTCTATGTGGAACTGCATTGCCGGATTTTTTTATACATAGCTTACAAAGAAAAAAAATGGTGATAAAACTCTTCGAGACCTACCTTTGTTTACGAGTTTCTTGGTGATGGAGCTAGCTCGAGAGTTCCCGGATTTGTCGAGGGAACAAATTTCCATTGACTCATTTTCGAGCTAGTTCCCCTGATTACCACCCGTGTAAATGTTGCCCAATGAAACCAAAATGATTTATAAGCATTGACGGTCCGACTCTCGCAACGCTTTGCCTGTGCAGGCTTAGATCCTCTAAGCGGTTTACCAGTACTCGTGTGCGGGTCGGTTTCAGCTCTGCGTTTGTTTTGTTTGGTTTGAGGTTTAACGTCCCCGTCAACACTGTAAAGGTCGTTTTGGAGACGTTGCTTCCAATTTTGTGGGACTTTTACCCGACATCGAGATGAAATGGCATCTCAAGCCCTGTCGCCCAATGAAACCAATAGGGTTTATTAGCATGGACGGTCCGCCTCGCACCGCGGTTCCTGGACAGGCTTAGATCCTTTAAGCGGTTTACCAGTACTAGTGTGCGGGCCGGATTCAGCTCTGCGTGGAAGCATCATGCAGCCCATCTATTTCTTCAAGCCCCGATGGGCGGGGGCCGCTGATGGTCGGATAGTCTGTTGGTATCATGGTATGCTACTTAAATTTGCATTGATTCGTGCTATACGGCGGGGAACCCTTTCAAATGGTGTAAATGGGTAGCAGTGGTGTAAAAACCACTGCCTCTCTCTCTCGCGCGCGTGTAAACACCCGGAATGAGTGTTCGAGAGCGATTCAATAAGCTTAAAGCTTTCATCGCAATCGAACTAAAATAAATTAGTAATTGGCTCTGAAAAGTAGGAAACGTGTGGATAGGTAAACTGACCGGCTCAAAAATGACCTAAATAGTGTTTAGAATAAAAATCACAATCCTTCACCAGGACCTTCGACCGACAGAACTAGTCCCTAGACCTCACAAGGGTGTTGACTGGGCCATTAAACTCTAACAATATACAATGTGGGGAACACCCTCTTTGTAGATGATATGCCGAATAAAATATTCTATTCTATATTCTATTCTGATAGTGATAGCAATAAATAAGTAAAATCGAAATAATTTGATACATTTTATGCATGCACTACATAGTTCAATTGCCACTCCCCACGTGCGCGCAAACTTCAAAAGGCGGCAATGTTTGATCTGTCAATTAACCGCGTGCCGAACTGTCCAGAACATTGCGCATGTCCAAAAACTTACCTATCTGTGTACCGGTTCTAATGTGCGATAAAACACAGATAACTTGTGTACCGGGAACCAGTGTGTGTTTTGATATGAGCCGTCTGCTATCGTGTCGAAGATATGAGTTAGATATGACACAAACGCGTGCTGAAAACATGGAGAGCCATTCGCAAGGAGTTGCAGGTGCTCCAAATGAAAAGGCATTACTTACACTTATGGAGAGAACTGGATACTCAATGATTCAAGAAAACGGACAGAGAAAATATGGAGGTCCTCCGCCGAAGTGGGAGGGTCCTCCCCCTCCCAGAGGCTGTGAAATTTTTGTGGGTAAGATTCCTCGTGACTGTTATGAAGATGAACTGGTTCCTGCTTTTGAAAAGATAGGTAAGATATATGAACTTCGTTTGATGATGGATTTCAGTGGCAGCAATCGCGGATATGCATTTGTCATGTTTTCAAATAAACAAGATGCTCAGAAAGCGGTCAAAGAAATGAACAACTTTGAGATTAGAAAAGGACGACTGTTGGGGGTGTGTCCAAGTGTTGACAATTGTAGACTTTTTGTGGGAGGCATTCCTAAAACAAAAACCAAAGAAGAGATTATGTCAGAGATGAAAAAAGTGACAGATGGTGTGCTAGATGTGATTGTTTATCCAAGTGCAATGGACAAGTCAAAAAACAGGGGGTTTGCATTTGTAGAATATGAAAGTCACAGAACTGCAGCAATGGCCAGAAGAAAATTGATTCCAGGTCGAATCCAGCTGTGGGGTCATCAGATTGCCGTAGACTGGGCAGAGCCAGAACAAGATGTTGATGAAGATGTAATGTGCAAAGTAAGTATTGATCAGAGTTGATGTCAAATATAGTCTCAAAATTGAGATTCTAATTCCATTATATAAATGCACCAGTCATTTGTAACCACTGCCCCCCCCCCCCCCCCCCCCACCAACGGGGATAGCGGGGACAATGACTTTTCACTTATCACAGCCCTGCACTGCGGGGGACTTGAAGTAGGTCAAAGAAAAATCAAAAAGGAGTTCCTTTAAGAGCAATGAAAACATTCAGAAGAAAGAAGATGGGTCATACTACGTAGTTTCGGCTAATAAAGCCTCATCAGTGACCCTGTAATGATCCGGCAAAGAAAGCCAGAGGAAACATACTGCAATTTTGCGAATTTCGAATAGGCAGTCGAATCAAAGACTGATATAAATCAAAATGGGGTCCAAATAATTAAAAACCTGTCTAGAATATGAGTCTAAACCAATAATTTATTTCTGATTTCTCAGAATATTCACGCTGATCTCAAAGGACCAAAAGTAAAATATAAACTGCACTATGGTTGATGTACGGGGAGACGTTTTACGGCCGCCACACGGCACAACACCAGCTCCAGTGAAGGCAAAGAAAAATCAAAAAGGAGTTCCTTTAAGAGCAATGAAAACATTCAGAAGAAAGAAGATGGGTCATACTACGTAGTTTCGGCTAATAAAGCCTCATCAGTGACCCTGTAATGATCCGGCAAAGAAAGCCAGAGGAAACATACTGCAATTTTGCGAATTTCGAATAGGCAGTCGAATCAAAGACTGATATAAATCAAAATGGGGTCCAAATAATTAAAAACCTGTCTAGAATATGAGTCGAAACCAATAATTTATTTCTGATTTCTCAGAATATTCACGCTGATCTCAAAGGACCAAAAGTAAAATATAAACTGCACTATGGTTGATGTACGGGGAGACGTTTTACGGCCGCCACACGGCACAACACCAGCTCCAGTGAAGGCAAAGAAAAATCAAAAAGGAGTTCCTTTAAGAGCAATGAAAACATTGTTTATAATAGTTCATTCCACTCGAGGTATATTTGCATAATATCAAAACCCCAACATTAACCGGGCACTGCGGGGGAACACAGAGGGTAAATACCCCGCACATTAGCCCCGCTATCCCCGGCCTATCCCCGCAGGTGGGGGGGGGGGGGCAGTGGTTACAAATGACTAGTGCATTACGATAACACACCAGTGTTTTTCTTAATGCTGGTCCAAATATAGATTGTGGGTGCTCGTTGGAACCTCCTCAATGAGGTGGTTCTAACGAGTATGCACAATCTATGTTTTTGAAGACTTGGTGTTTGAGGAACGATATTTCAAGCAGGTCTCTTGTTATATAGTTATTATGACTTTTATTACAGCTTTAACCTATTGAGTATTGTATGCAGGAAACCCCTAAATGGGTACCTTGGCAGTGCAGGCCAAGATCAGATGCCACACAGACTGATCAGGGCCTTCACTATTTGCTAACAGAATTTTCTGTCAAAAATAGAATAAAACAAAACGTTTTATAATGACAGATGGACTTGTCCAACAGACTAGAGTCCACCAGTATAATGTATTGGGTTAATATTGCATGTTTTCAGTTTTCACACTGACTGCGACAGTTAGATAACATGAGAAATGCAGTTGCAAGAGGATTACCTCATCAACCGACTAAACTTCCAATATATGCTTTCCTATAGCCTCTGTCTCTGTAAAGGGGGTCTATTCTTACAATAATAAGAGTAGATAAGGAAGACAAATATTTTGAAGAGTTACCTCTCCTGAAAGTGTATTTATACCCTTAAAGTGACATGATGAGCTACATCCAGCTTGCACATGTCCATTAATTACTTTAGTAAACAATGAGTCAATGTATAAAATGAATTATTGCATTCCTGGTTTACTTTACAAACTGGGACACATGTAAATCCCTCTGAACATCTCTTATCTGTATTTGCATTTCTTCAGATATTGACAGGTTAACTTATCAAGGGCATAATATTACTACACAATCCACTGATAATAACTGTGTAGTGTTTGTAATTTACAATCATTAATATTGTCTAAGCCTCAGCATTAATCTGGAAAAGTTAGTGAGAAATATATATATGAAGTAAAAATATAATAAAAGTAAAAAGAATTTAAAAAATGCACCATTCACCTGTATGTAAAAAAAAAAATAAAAAAAAAAAAAGTTTTTTTAATGACAATGTCTTAGGGGAGATTTAAAAAAAATGTATATGAAGGATTCCACACTAAGGGGTAAAAAAATGGGACAAAGCACCTCCAAATTAAAAATAAGTTTTTAGTGGTAAAATATACCATACCTTGTTGATTAATGTTCATATTTTGCAGCAATGTCATTAAAAAGATAACTGAAGATGAAGTTTTATGTAAATTTGGAGGAAAAGACATTGCATACAAAAGTAACAGCCGTGACATGTCAAACAAAATAAGACTGATTTGAAGATTATTTCTGTAAGATTCACCATGAAACTGCTTCAGAACCTTGATCTAGGTTATCTTTTCACATAAATATTAAATAGGCTGCGTCTCCTGACAACCGGTTGTCAGGAGCATTTTTGCTGTGTAAAATGCTCCTGACAACCGGTTGTCAGGAGCATTTTGCTATCAAAAATGCTCCTGACAACCAGCAATATTTTTCCAATAAAAGCCTGCTGTATTTGCATTATTTTGGATACTTAACACAGTATTTTTAGTTTCTTGATACAATATGTTTAATATTTTTTGTCTTCTCTGGTATTTTAACATAACTACTGGATTGAAAATTAAAGAGAAAAAACATATGGTACTTACAGGTTTTAATGTTTTATTTAATACTGAAAATAAATACCAACTAAATATAGGGTCAATTTCACTTGAGAGCTATGGAAAAAACATGTCATCAATTCCCTTTTAGAGAATATAATTTTTTATATGGTTAAGGGGTGGGTAAATGAACGGTTTCTGAGATATATTGCTTTTAATGAAGTTAAGGGGTGGGGCATGGCCCCTGGCACCCCCAGGGCGGCATGCTGATGTCACTGATTGGGTCTTATAATTAAGAACAAAAAAATATATGGTTTAGGGTCATTTCTCAGGTGTATGGTCTTTGGTGAAGTTGAGGGGTGCTGCATGGCCCGGGCACACCCCTGGTGACCTCTAGGTTGGTGTTACTGATTGTGTCTTATCATAAAGAACAAGAATAAATATGGTTTAGGGGGGGGGATCTGTAAGGTTTCTAGTTTGTTTTGAGGTTTAACGTCCCCGTCATCACTGTAAAGGTCATTTTAGAGACGTTGCTTCCAATTTTGTGGGACTTTTTTGTAACCGGACACTGAGATGAAATGACATCTCAAGCCCGGTCACCCAATGAAGCCAATAGGGTTAATTAGCCTGGACGGTCCGCCTCGCACTGCGGTTCCTGGACAGGCTTAGATCCTCTAAGGGGTTTACAAGTACTAGTGTGCGGGCAGAATTCATATCTGCGCGGAAGCATCATATAGCCCATACATTTCTTCAAGCCCCTATGGGCAGGGGCCGGTAAGGTTTCTGGAATATTGGGCCTTTTATGAAGTGGAGGGGGGTGGGCATGGCCCAGGCACATCCTGGGGGACCCCCAGGTTGGTGTTACTGAATGCCACTTATCATAAGGGACAAGAATATATATGGTTTAGGGGAGAGGATCTGTAAGGTTTCTGGGATATTCAGCTTTTTATGAAGTGGATGGGGGTATGGCATGGCCCTGGCACATCCCAGGGGACCCCCAGGTTGGTGTCACTTTGTGCTTCTCATTATCAATATATATGGTTAAGGGGTGGGGATCTGAATGGTTTCTGAGATAAATGGCATTTTATGAAGTGGAGGGGGTGAGACCTGGCCCCGGCACAACCTCGGGAATGCCCAAGTTGACATAAAAGCATATGGCTGAGAGAAGTTTACCGAAGGAAAATTTCTATGAAAGTTTGGCAAAATATCAGCAAAGGTTTGACAGTAAATGTTATTTTTCAATTTTCCTCATTGTAAGTCTCTGGAAAATCTAAGTTGCCACAGTAACTATCTAAATGGCTGAATTTCATAAAAAAAAAAATCTGTAAAGGCAAATAATTATGGTGAATATTTTCATAAAGTCACTGCCTCCTAGAGCTTATGATTTTTGAGGAGATGATTTTTTAAGTATTTTTTTTTCTATTTTTTTCATCAACCAATCAAAATGAGCAGTAGGCCTAAAATCATTGTCATACCCTGTTTATAGGGTAGTAGATAGATCAGATAATAGATTGTCTAAGGAACATTTTTATGAAAGTATTGTCAAAATATATGCAGAGGCTTGGCAGTAAATGCCATTTTCAATTTTCCCCATTATAAGTCTATGGAATCTATAAGTTTCCATAGCAACCAAACTAATGAGCCGATTTTCATAAACAAGACAGCCATGATGGCCCTGGATCGCTCACCTTATTCATAGAGTAACAAGTGAGTCCCGGGGAGGGCCATTATTGATCCCAGGGCTATAATGTGCATAATTTTGAGGGACGTCTAAAAAGGTGAAGCTTCATACCAAATATCAACAAAGGCTATAATTTGAACAATCTTGGTAAAGGTCCACTAGATGAAGCCCTTCATACCAAATATCAACCAAAGCTATAATTTGAACAATCTTGGTAAAGGTCTACTAGATGAAGCTACACACCAAATATCAGAGACCTGGGGGGTTGCAGTTTCAGAGAAGATTTTTTTTAAAGATATTCCCTACATAAGCCTATGTAAAACCAAATGGCCCTGAGGCGGGGGCATTTTTGGCCTCAGGGTTATAATTTAAACAATCTTGATACAGGCCCACCAGATGAAGCTTCACACCAAATATCAAAGACCTGGGCCTTGTGGTTTCAGAGAAGATTTTCAAAGATTGTCTCTATGTAAAACCAAAAGGTCCCAGGGCAGGGACATTTGTGGCCCAGAGGGCTATAATTTGAACAATCTTTGTAGAGGTTCACTAGATGAAGCTCCATATATCAAAGACATGGGCCTTGCAATTTCAGGGAAGAAGATTTTTAAAGATGTCCCAATATAACTCAATATAAAACCAAAGGGTCTCAGGGCGGGGACATTTTTGGCCTCAGGGCTATAATTTGAACAATCTTGATATAGGTCCACTTGATAAAATTTCACACCAAATATCAAAGACCTAGGCCTTGTGGTTTCAGAAGATTTTTCAAGATTTTCCCTTTATATATACAAGTCTGTGTAAAACCAAAGGGCCCCGGAGCGGGAGCATTTTTTGCCCCAGGGCTATAATTTGAACAACCTTGGTAGAGGTCCACAAGATGAAGTTTCATACCAAATATCAAAGACCTGGACCTTGCGGTTTCAGAGAAGAAGATTTTTAAAGATTTTCCCTATTTACATGTAAGCCCATATAAAACCAAAGGGCCCCAGGGCAGGGGCATTTTTGGCCCCAGCACTATAATTTGAACATTCTTGGGTCCACTAGTTAAAGCTTCAAACCAAATATCAAAGACCTGAGCCTTGTGGTTTCAGAGAAGAATATATATTTTTTTAAGTTTTCGGTGAAAAAAATCTATTTTTGGTTCATGTGACCTAGATGTGCAACGGACCAGAACCATTTGAACAGCTTTGAAAGGGCACCACCTAAGGATCATTACTGTGAAGTTTGGTCAAAACTGATCAGGGGTTTAGGAGGAAATGTGTTTACGCATGGATGGATGCACGGACAATGGACAAAATGTGATCCCAAAAGCTCACTTGTCTCTATGTGACGGTGAGCTTAAAACATAAACTTTCAATCCCCCAGCCCAAGGATGCTACAGATAAAATTTGGGTCAAATCAGCTTAGGCCCCGCTTCAGTAGAGATGTCATTTGAAAGTGTTGATGCCAGTTGACGACATATTTCAGACGACGACAGACAACTGCCTATCCTATAAGCTCCCACGGAGCCTTTGGCTCTGGTGACCTAAAAAAATCTGAACAAAAATTACATAAATTTACTTCAATTAAGTTCATTTGAATACTAAAAAAATGACAAAAAAGCATTAAACATATATCAAGAACCATGAAATACTAAAAAGGTAACTAAACTAATACTAATATTATAAGTTTATATTGGAAAAATATTGCTGGTTGTCAGGAGCATTTTTGATAGCAAAAATGCTCCTGACAACCGGTTGTCAGGAGCATTTTATATAGCAAAAATGCTCCTGACAACCGGTTGTCAGGAGACACTTCCTATTATATTAAATATAAGGTGTGACCATGCATTTACCTTCAAGTACGGTACGTTGACATCCAAAATATTGGAAGCGTCAATTTTTATGTTTCAAAGTTGTTAATGGTAAGTACTTAAAAGAAAAATACAAACTGTTTGAAAACAAACTAATTTAATTAGTTTCCATGGTTGTAAAATCAACTCTAATATTTGAAAATAACATTTTTTTTATATAAAGCGATAACAAAAAATAACAGTCGTGACCTTTGACATTGTAACACGTGTGATTTAACAGGCATGACTTTTGACCTGCAAATATTATCTGATTTTGGTTCCTTGTTTTCTTTTTGTTAAAACTGATCTTTTCCCACTGAATGTCTCCTGTGGAATCTGTACCCACTTAACTGTCTATTTACCTTCAAATATGCATGCAAAAACAAATCTGTATGTTTTAATTTGTACACTACCGGCTTGTATTTTAACTTGTTCACCGCTTGCTAGTAAATTAAAGCTTGTAGCATATTTTAACATTTAGCAGTTACTTGTGTAATGTAGCCAAGTTCACTGTCTGTCTTTGTTCTGTAGTTTAGGGGATAACTGTCTTCAAATTTGTCATTTTGGGAGGTAGGCTATATCAGCTATGTCAAATGTCTCAACCGTTGCTGGTCCACATGGTAAATTTGAAAAAAAATTGGAAGTGTATAATCGCCTTTGGAATTCCAACTTCGCCTTGCTGGTCGTGCCTCCTGTCTCTCCAAATACATGTCAGCGTTTTTAGAATAGTCCCAGGCATTTCAGAAAACTCCTGTGATCTAATAACGCTCATTACATTCGATAACTATCGTGATTTTACCAATTTTCGTTGACGGAATTTACAAACCTCCTGTTCACTTCAGGTCCTCCATTTTAGATGCGCGCCTCAAAACTGATAATGTAGACAACAACCAGTAGCGGACTGGTGATAAAAATGACACAAACTTGGTAAAAAGCTATGAAACGTTGGAATCAGGGCATCAAGTTACGGGCGTGACTATTTGACGGAATCGTTGTTCACATTTTTTTTGGCCATTGTTTCCCAAACGGTACGCTTTAAAGACCTTTCCCGATATACATTTTTTAGCAAATAGAGTATTTAAGTTTATGTGCATAGCATTTTATAAAAAATCCTCAATATATACTTTTGTGCATTTCTATCCCATAAAAAATCATTTTTAAAACAAAGTAACATTCGTGATTTTTTTCCGTCAAAAAGTATGCTCGTTCCACTGAGTGCCTACACTGTATTATACAGTGTAGGCACTCAGTGGAACGAGCATACTTTTTGACGGAAAAAATCACGAATGTTACTTTGTTTTAAAAATGATTTTTATGGGATAGAAATGCACAAAAAAGGCTTTTAATGCATATAGATTCTCATTCGATCTTATTTTTACAACATGGAATCAAACAAGAAAAATTAAGATGCTCTAAGACAAAATCAGGATCAATTGTATTTGCCTGGTAAAAAATGTCCCACTTTTTTGTCAAAAAATTAACTGTTTTTAACATGTTTATTCCTATAAAATTAAAAGATTTGGATCAAATTTCACAATTTTGTCTCTGTTATCTCTACATTATCTAACAAAACAGCCACCAAAAGGTCAGGACATTGAACTTAAACACATTTAAAAATGCTTCTTTTTAAATGACTATCAATTACACCCGTTAGTGTGGAATCCTTCATATAAATGTAATAGAAGATTGGTAATAATTTATTTATTTGGAAGTGTCTGCTGACAGCCGGCTGTCAGCAGACTTTTAGGTCTAGTGACAGCCGGCTGTCACCAGACCTAAAAGTCTGCTGACAGCCGGCTATAATATTTACTCAATAATAAGCATATACTTTTTAACTAAATAACTTATCCTGTTCATGAGCTACCATACCGCTTACAGAACTTTGTTGAACAGTGAAGGATGCAATAATTTCTAATGGGGACTTGTATTTTTGTTCAAACTTTGTGTAACAATGCTGGTATTATTGCAGCTTTGTTCTAAATCATAAATCATAAGGTTATTTCTAGGCATACCATCAGCAGAACTTACATGTACAAACTTGAGAAGAGTGGTGGGCACACACTTCATCTGGGTTTGAACAGCACTGACAGAACTAGAAATGTGTCAATACAACACAGATGCCCCCATCTAGGGGCTCACCTCACCCCCAAAAAGTCATGTAACAACAGTTGTCATCGGACAGCATATCTCACCTGGAATAGTGTCTTTGAGGTTATTGGCATAAGTGTTTGTGTGGTGGTGGGGTGTATTGCTGATTAAACTTTATAAAAATAACTATGATCATTCCAAATATGGACCTGCACCAGCCCATTGGGGCTTGGAGAAATAAATTGGGCTGCATGTTGCTTCCCGAAGAGCTGAAACTGACCACACATGAGTACTGGTAAACAGCTTCAAAGGACTAAGCCTGCCAAGGTAAAGTGGAATGAGTCAGACTGTCCAATGCATATAAGCCTTTTGGTTTCATTGGGTGGTAGGGCTTGAGATGTCATTTCATCTCAATGTCAGGTAAAAGTCCCACAAAATTGGAAGCAACATCTCCAAAATGACCTAAATAAGTCTTGACATGGATGTTAAACCTCAATTCAAACAAACACATTCCAAATATGGACCAAATCCATCAAATGGTTTGGAAAATATGAGTGCTTAAAAACTAGAGAAAGGGTCAGGCATACCCCCAGTCAGCGCCACCCTTTGATATATCTTTCAAGCTTTCATGTAAGGCCAATACAAAATATATGTGTGGTTCCGGTTACCCGACCGTGCCTAGCTTTTTCCCGCCGACCCTAATTATTTTTTCTATCATGAACATTCCAAACATTTTATGTGCAAAAACGGTCTTTCAATTTTTCATGGTTAAAGTATTTAAGTACATATTCATTAAAAAGCGCTTTCATTGAAGGACAATCTGGTCGTATTTACGCATGAAAATGGTGTGCGTCTGCCAAAAAAAAACATCAAAAACATCCGTGTTTGTCTCTAAATAACTGTGAGCCTAGAATAAAAATGCATATCGTAAGCATCGCTATTTAAAAGTTTTTTTTTTTATCAATTACCGCGAGCTGTCATTTAACGGTAAGTGGCCTGTGAAAATCAATAAAAATTAGCCAGTTACAGTTCAAATGGGTCAGGGATATGGCACGTGGCTACTTCTGAAGAAGCCGACGCTTTGAAGTAACCCATAATTATAATCCAAAATCTCCAGTACTTAGCACATTCAAGACCGTTCATGCAAGCCAATAGAACCACCACCGGAAACAAAATAAATAAGAAAAAATCTACTACCAGAGGGTAAAACGTCTGTTGTCTCCTGTGATCAACCGGTATTTTCCATGTAACGGTAAGAGAGGCAAAATTAAGAAGCGGTCGGAACCCACAAATTTTGAATGCAATTTGTTTTCGGAAGCGCAAGCTGCATAAAACCAATGTCTCGGACGCATAAAAAAGGACAATGGCGCACATTTCTTGCGGTATGCAGACCGTGACGGTATGACCCCTCTCAGATTACTTTTGTGACAATAAAAATTATCCAAATCATGTTTTACCACCTGTAGCGATAATCAGACAAGTGTGCACGCTTCAACAAACATAAATAATGCCGACAGCTTGTGTCAATCTCTCAAGTATTTTCACTATCTCCATGAACAGAAAGCTAAGCCTCCACAGATGCGCAGGATGATCGTAGTCTTCGCTGGTTACACATATATAGTTTTTGTCATGCAGCGCTTAATTTCCCGCCGTCATTTTGAACGTGCATTTGTTGCACGTTTTTCAGTAACACGTCATCGATAGTTTGCACACACGGTCTTCGCATCCAATGTTTGGAAAACATGACAGTAAAACTGTGCGACAGGTGAAGTCACAGATCAGCCTGCGCAGTCTTATCAGTCTTTGCTCTTTGTTCAAACCTGTTGTAGTATGGCTTCTGGGATATGCAGTGAGCAGCAAACGAAGAGCTCGATGTACAGGCTGATCTTACGTTAAAAGAAAATTTTTTTTTCGTGAGTGCAGGAAGCAGTTTAACCTGTTGTAATATATGTCCGACAAAGACGGTAGTTAATGAGCTAGGATGTCATATGGTGGTGACATCAGAAATGCTTTCCGAGAAATGCACTGAATGCGTATGCGCGCACAGAAAAGACTCAGATCAGCTGGAAGTTCTGTACAGTCTGATCTGAGTTTATTGTCCACAAGGTTTCATTTCTCGGAAAGTTTAGACACTCGACGATCAGACTGGCCGCATATGCACATGATAACACTGATCAGGTAACCTTTCACACCTAATGGTTTAATTGGTATCACTTACATGTACACTGGTCATCAAATCTTAAAGTGAGATAATTTGGAACAATAAACAGCGGGATTAGCGGTAAACCATCAAACAGGCAACAATCTATTGCTAAAAAAGAGTCTAAAATATCCATTCTTTAAACAGGCATTTGATTTGAGGTTTAACGTTCCCGTCAACACTGTAAAGGTCATTTTGGAGACGTTGCTTCCAATGCTGTAGGACTTTTACCCGACATTGAGATGAACAGACTCAATAAAACCGAGTCTGCTATTTTCGTTTTATATTTGGTGTATTCTTTGCTTCCGGAGGATCTAACTATTCAGAACTTATTTATCCCTGCTCACCCTTGCATGCCCCTAGTTAAAGGGGAAAGCAGACTTAACTGGGTATATATTTTTTTCCCAATCTCTGCTCCAGAACATACATGTACATTGTGGTTTCTTATTACAACCACCTCAATGGCATGGTTCTATTGAGTTTCCACACTGTACAAGTTTGGATTGAAGTCATGAAAGAGGCAGTTAGGGAAACATGCAACTATGATGTAGTGCACACATGTGTGTAGAAATGTTGTTTATGTTTTTTTGTGCACTCAAGATCAGGAACTTAACTTTTCAAAATGAAGGATTTTGGACTCCTGTTTTCAGAATCATTGTGATATCTATCTATCTATCTATCTATCTATCTATCTATCTATCTATCTATCTATCTATCTATCTATCTGTCTGTCTGTCATGTTCAGCTTTAAGACCAAGTAAGACAGATACAAATGGCACAAGGACTACGGTTTGAAAAGACTATATAAAATAGTTTCTGCTGGTGTTAATTGCTGGATGTTTAATTTGCAGCATTAAGCCGTTAAAAGAAACTTTCTGATGAGGCATAATTGGCCGAAACTAGCTAGTCTGGCCCAGAAAACATGTACACTCCATATTTTTCAGTTCTGTGGTGTATTCCTTGCTTCCAAAGGATAACCCTTTTATAGAACATATTTAACTTCACTACAGCTGGTGTGTGGGACTGTGTGGCAGCAGTAAAACGTCTCCCCGCCCTACATCATAGTGTAGATTATAATTTCTTTTCCTTTGGGAGCATTGATTCCATCGTAGAATTTTGAAAATATCTGAGGGTCACTGATGAGGCTAATTGGCCGAAACTAGCTAGTCTGGCCCAGAAAACATATACACTCAATATGTTTCAGTTCTGTGGTGTATTCCTTGCTTCCAAAGGATAACCCTTTTATAGAACATATTTCTGATATCCGTTTACTCTGTCATTTCATCTTGATCTTTTACATTTATCTTCAATGTATATATGGTACAATAACAGTTACAACACTATTCAAGATAAAGCAACCTTCACTAGAACAGCAAGTCCCAAAGGCTGACCTTTTGTAAAAGGCAAACACATACACAGGATGTTCAATCCAAATGCTTTGTTCTGACTGAAGAACACCCTTACTTTTTGTAACAATTAGGACAATATGGATGAAAACTAAGCATGATTTATTATACTTTTATTTGTTTACAATGTTTTCAAGTACAATTATACAACAAAAGCAAAACAATATTACAAAAATAAGTGCAGTGTGTAGCACAGTATAGAAGGTGAGAAAAAAAAATAAATAAAAAATAAAATAATTTTCCTACCTACCTACCCTATTTTTGAAAACCATGTAATAGGAACCACACATATAGTTTGTTTTGGCCTAATATGAATGAAGAAGTCAAGAAGCTATTAGAATCTACAAATGTGCTTGTAAAAGCTAAACCAAACATAAAATTTCTAAATGGACAAATGGAGTGAGGGCATCAAAGTTACTGAAGGGTGGGGGCATCCATGTTACTGAAGCAGCAGGGTGGGGTATACATCAATGAAATCTTTGGACTGGAATGCAACATTGATGCAAGTATCAATTGAATTTGTCTTAGAGTTTAGAAAATACAGGCATCTACATGTATAAACTTTGTCATAAAACTTTAACCAAATTTAAAATTTCTAAGTCTGTGACCTTGAGGTCAAGGTCACAGTGGGTGGGGGAAGGGACATACATCACAAAATCTTTGGACTGGTATGCAACATTGATGCAAGTATCAACTGAGTTTGTCTTAGAGTTTAGCACATACACGCATCTATAAACCTTGTCTTAAAACTTTAACCTAATGTAAAATTTCTGAGTCTGTGACCTTGACCTCAAGGTCACTGTGGGGGTGGGACATGCATCAATGAAATTTTGAGACCAGTATGTAACTTCAATGTAAGTATCAACTATACCTATCAAAGGGTTCAGAAGATAAAATCTCTTAGAAACTTTGACGCAAAACTTTAACCAAGCACATCCCCCGCCCCCCCCCCCCCCCCCCCCCCCCCATCGGGACCTGGAGAAATAGATTGGGCTGCACGGTGCTTCCGTGCAGAGCTGAAACTGACCAAACTTGAATACTGGTAAACAGCTTAGGTCTTAGTCTGCCCAGGAAAAGTGATGCGCGTCGGACGGCTCCTTAAACCCTAACGGTTTTTATGGGTGGTAGGGCTTGAGATGTCATTTCATTTCTGAATGTCGGGTAAAAGTCGAACAAAATTGGAAGCAATGTCTCCAAAATTACCTTAATAGTGTTGATGGGGATGTAAAACCGCAACTCAAACTAAACAAAAACTTTAACCAAAATGTAACCGGACGGACGGACAGACTGACACATGGACGGATGGACAGACAAATGGTCTAATGACAGGCTAAAACTATATACCCCCATAGCATACTTCAAATGCGGGGGGTATAATTAGTCTAGCTTCTAAGACATCCCAGAATATAATGTCAGCTAGTGTAGGTAGAATCAATGCTTTGTTATGACTATCAAGTATGACCAGAATTATGACCCCCAACAAATAGACTTCATGGCCTAGTGGGTAAAAGCACCAACTGTTAATCATTAGGAGGTTCTGCAAGGGATGGTCATGTGGTTTTTATCCGAGAACTCTGGTTTTTGCCCACCTCTGATTAACAACCAGCTCAAAATACCGGTAAGTGAAAATCTTGAAAGGGCCATAAAACCAAAACAAAAACAAGAGGTCCATAGGCCACTTTTCTCACCGGATCTCAGGTGGGCACTGTCCACTGGCAGCAATATATTTTAACATATGATTTTAATATACCGATTTTAAAGTCTCCCAAACATACCCCCATAACTCGGAGCACCCATGTTGACACTGTATCTGAAATATTTGTTATTTTATGAAGTGGCGGGGATGGGGCATGGACCCAATGAAGCCATGGTTGGTATCACTGAATGCGCCATATCAAAAGGAACAAGAATATATATGGATTATGGGTGGGGATCTGTACGATTCTTGAGATACAAGGCCTTTTCGGCATCGGAGGGGTTGGGGCAGCTAGTGTAGGTAGAATCAATGCTTTGTTATGACTATCAAGTATGACCAGAATTATGACCCCCAACAAATAGACTTCATGGCCTAGTGGGTAAAAGCACCCCCAGCACATTGCTGCAGCACAAAGAGACCCTCAGGTTGGTGTGACTGAATGATACTTACCATAAGGAATAAGAAAATATATGGTTTAGGGGCGGGGATCTTATTGGTTTCTGAAATATATGGCTTTTTATGAAGTGGAGGGGTGGGCCCGCGGACCCGGAACACCCCCTGGGCCCACATGTTGGTATCACTGAATGTGTCTTATCATAAGGACAAAATTAAATGTGCTTTAGGGATGGGGTAACCTGAACAGTTTCTCAGATATTTCGCCTTTTTTGAAGTGGAGGGTCGGGACATGGCACTCAGGCACACCCTGGGAGACCCCTAGGTTGGTATCACTGAATGTGTCTTATAAGGAACAAGAATATATATGGTTTTGGGGTGCAGATTTGAACGGTTTCTGAGATATTGGATTAACTAAGTGGAGGGGGTGGTGCATGGCCCCAGCACAACCAGGGGATCCCCAGGTTGGTGTCACAGGGTATCATGCAGTGCTTGCAGCTTTTATTTCTTGTGTCCGAGTTTTTGAAGTAAACGATGTCATTTCATCTCAATGTCGGGTAAAAGTCCCACAAAATTGGAAGCAACGTCTCCAAAATGACCTTTACGGTGTTGACGGGGACGTTAAACCTCAAATCAAACAAACAAACAAACGATGTGCTTTTAATTAATAATTATATTTTACAGGTAAAGATCTTGTATGTTAGAAACCTCATGTTGTCAACAACTGAAGATACTATCCTGTCAGCATTCACTAAAGCTTGTGGTCATGAAGGCTCTATTGAGAGAGTGAAGAAGCTGAAAGATTATGCCTTTGTTCATTTCCGTGATAGGGATGATGCACTACGAGCCATGAATTCCATGAATGGTAGTGAATTTCTATAGCATTTTAGCAAGTCCACACACTTAACACAGGTCTGTTAAAAACCCCACTTTATGTTTAGAGAAAAGTTGGGTTCACAAGTGTATACATGTACATTATTAGCTCATCTGTTTTTCTTAGAAAAATTGATTAGAAAAATTGTATTTCAAAGAAAAACATTTGAGCCACTCATTGGCGTTCCGAAAAAACTTAGTCTTGGCTATAATTGCAAAAGTATTTGACCTAGCCTCATGAATTTTCATACACATACTCAATTACTCATCATCACAAGAGCTACATGACGATAACTGTATTATTGATTTTGGCTGAATCTAATTTTTTTTCTGAAACATTTTTTTCCTCTCATTTCAGTACTATTTATAACATCGTACCTTTTTATTGATGCCAAACTTTGAACTTTTTTGGAAACTTTTTTCGAAAATTAACCCAAAACTTTGATCATATTTCCAAAAGTATTTGGCCTAGCCATTTTGTCTTTCATGTTAATTCCACTAATAATACAGCCTTCAAACTTCACATGGAGGTTCCTTGGGATAAGAACTTTTAATTGATATCAAGCTTTTTGACCTGTGACCTTGATCTTTGAACTTTCACCTATTTTTCGAAAATGTAACCAAAAAACTTTAACCTTGGAAATATTTAATTTTGGGCCAAAAATGGCTTGTGGGCACCCTATCTCGTGAAAGAATTGATAAAATTTTGTCAACTCAAACTCTGTACAACATATTGCAACCTACCAAAAATTTTATTAGATTTTCAGATTTGG
Source organism: Lucinisca nassula (assembly GCA_963580285.1). Lineage (NCBI taxonomy): Eukaryota > Metazoa > Mollusca > Bivalvia > Lucinida > Lucinidae > Lucinisca > Lucinisca nassula. The sequence goes on along the minus strand of OY757021.1, from coordinate 96,279,187 downwards.
TGAACTTGACCTTAATGTTAGGGCTGTAAAATTCCATTCGTCCACTCGCCATGAAGAGTAAAAATTTTGAAGGATGAGTTAAAAATTTTGTCTAAGTCCCTATGACATTGTCTATATTCTACATGCCTTTAGTCATGCAGGACGAGTGAAATATTGAAAAATTCCAGCCCTGCTTATTTTCAAGGACAAAGACTCCCAAACACTCAATTTTGGCATGTCTGCACCGTACCTCTTGAACGAAATAATGAAATTTGGTCAAACTTTATACAATATATTATTGCAACCTACCACAGATTTGAATAGACTTTAGTGGCCTTGACCTTATTTTCAAGTGCACACCCCCAAAACTGCCAATTTTGGGCCAGAAATGGCTTGTCTGCACCCTGTCACATGAATGAATTGGTGAAATTTTGTCAAACTTGGTACAATACGAGTACATCATTGCAACCTCAGCAAAGATTCAGAATAACTGGCGACCTGTCGCCAATTTTGGGCTGGACACCTAAATTGTGGGTGAAAAAGTCTCCAGATTTGTATTTTTGGCTCGATGCTGCACTGCCTAAGTTTTGGGTGAAAATGCTATTAACTGATTGCAGTCTGGGTTTCTTTAGAAGATGCTTAGTCTTTTCATCTCATTTGCAGCACAATGTGCTACTCATGAACATTTTGTATACATGTATATCACTGCATGCGCTTTAAGTGTACAGTGTTAAATATTCGATTTTTCTCATTCCTTGTTTAACTCATTTTCAGTTAAAGCGGATCTTCCTCTCTATAAATTCATGTACACAGTACCGTCTACCCTCTTTATGCCGGCAGTTGATAAACAACAAAACTCATTTTAACGACAATATCACTGGAACAAATCCTTAGCTCTAGATGAGATGGATAAATAGAGATATTCAAGAATATTGTAATTATCTGATATTAAAAAAAAACAATGTTGCAGACATTTTTTTAGAACTGCCTCATACCAAGAAATAAATGTTGTGGATATTCGTTAGAATCGCCTGACTGATTCTAACAAATATCCACTATGTACATTTGTTTCTTGGAGTAATTCAGGGAAATAGCCCTTTCTTACCTATTACAGGAAAAATCCTAAAAATTCAGACATCTTGCAGACTTGCTGTAATTTGCTGGAATACTCCTTAAATTTGAACAAATTTCTTCCATGATCCAGCTAGGAGTGCAGACGGAATGGCAAACAGTTTAGACCCGTTGAGGAGCAGTCTGTTTTGGGTCTGCGCTGTTTTCTTAGGCCTGTCTATCCCAGTACTTAGGATCATTACGGTACACCTCTCCTTATTAGGATTCTTTATAGCAGCAAAGTTGTTACGGAACAAATACTGCCATTATAGCGAGGGGGCTATGTATATTATTTCTAGATTTAGCAGTGTGACATGTAGGGCTGCAATGATACAGTTACCTCAAGATATGATACATATCACGATATATGTGTCACGATACGATACGTATCGGGATATACTTTCTGGCATGAAAAAGAAACTTTAAGCAAAGAAATTCCTTAAAATCGACTATAAGCAATACTCATGAAAATATTAATTCTTTGGTAGAAATTACTGTACATGTAATTAGGACTAGGGCTGAGTATTGCATGCAAATACCGTATTGCGATATATTGCGATACAGCTTTTTTGTATTGCAATACGTATTGAATATGTATTGTATATTACAAAAACCCTTTGATTGCTTTATCAATTAAAGCTATACTTAAGCAAAACCATTTATCAATCATTAAAAGTTTTTTTCTGTTTAATGACAGATGAATTGTAGCTGTTCCCCATGTTTAATTCAATCTGACAAGCCTTTCCAGTGTCTTATATTTTATTATTGACATATCTGAAGACTGAAGACCACCAAGCACCATTTAGACTAGAAAATTCAAGCAAAAAGGATCATTATCTAAGGTCCAAAATGTCAATCTATGTGGAAGGCCACTGTAAAGACATGCTTCGACCACTTATTAGGCTAACAAATACATTCAAATTGTTTGGACATTTTTATTCTCTCAAATTCTGATTCATTTTATATTACTTCTAATGATTTTCTATTCTTTATATAGTAACACAATATATTGTCACACTGTTCAGGTCATATTGCAATACGTATTGCTCAGACACGTATTGCAATATATTGATATTTCAATATATTGTTACACCCTTAATTAGGACAATGGAAATAAAAGTGAAAATAGTAAGATATTTGTAATGTGTAACATATTTGTAATGTGTTGTCACAAATTTATGCAAAACCAGCAAAAGTTTACATCTCATCTCTATCAAATTGCTCTGTTCATATCATCAAACTGCTTCACGTTACGATACACATATCGCCAGCAGATGTATGGCAATTATGATACGATTCAGTGAATCGTCGCACCTCTAGTGACATGTAGACCTCTAGTGACATGTAGTTACTTCTAGAAATTTAATTGGAAAATGTCTGAACTATTTGCAAACAGTGCCACATCCTGCAGTACAGGCCCAGTTCATACGCCATGTCCTGTGGCGTATAATCTTGTTCTGCACTGTTAAAAATATAAACATTACTACACTTGCAGGGGCTTACTTGGATAATTCTAAGATAGAGGTTGTCTTGGCTAAACCAGTTGACAAAGCAGAATACCAGCGATACTCCAGAGGAAAGAATGCTTTACCCGGTGTAAGTAACATATATTTTGATGTATGTTTGAAACCAAGTGCACTATCACCACAAACCATTGAAATATTTATACAGTCGTGTAGGCTAATTCTGTGCATCTGCCAGTTCTGCGCATTGGGATTATTTCAAAATTAATCGAACCATATGAAATGTTTTCATTTTCTTTTTACAGATACATAACAAATCTTCATATATTATTTTGGATGAATCAGAATCAGAATTGTTACTGGTGATATGTCAAATGACATTCATACACCAGGACCTGTGATATGGGAAGTTAGTCCCTAGCTCTAACCAAAGAGGTAAACTTAGCTACATAATCTTCAGCACCTTCAGCTGTCGAAATAATGGAATCGGGAAGGGCATCCCAATCTCTAATGGTTCGCGGGAAGAACGATTCTTTATAAATGTCTTGGTGCAGTAAGGGTCTGAAACGTCATTGAATGGTGCTTTCTACAGTGCCTAGCTGGGGGAATAAGGTCATCTTGGACTGTAAACTGGACAAATGAAATCCATTTTTCTATTTTTACCTTTAATAGCAGCACAGGCCCTAATTTCATTTTGAAAAACATTACTAACAGCTATTTCAGCCAACTGGACCACCAGCTTTTAAGCAACACATGAACAAACAAGGATAACAACAAAACACTTTTATTATCTAAAGTATTGTATCTTGACTGGAAGCTATTGTTCGGGTGCACAAAATCAGTATACAAAATAGATGGTGTCTTAACATGGGGCTGTTTCTTTTTAAAGACATGCCACAACATAATTGCACCAGAGATATTTATGGTTGCTATTGTCTTAACAATTGTGTAGCATATGGCTGTAAAACAGGCTTTGGTTCCCTGGAATGAATGAAACAAAAGCTCAAAGTCGTAAGTGCGAAACCAAAACATGTACATGAGTCAGCTCATGAGAAATTGGTCATTATTACATAGATGACCCGCAAAGGCCGAGGTGAGCCTGCTTACGTGCGGTCTCGCCAGAACTTTTGCTGCCACAGACATGTAGTGGAGACCTTCAAGGAGGTTCTTGCAAGATGACATGCATCTGGTCGTATTAACCCATGCAGTATCAGAAACCCCAAAAGGTGCACCTTGGCAAACAGTGCAGGCCCAGATCAGATGCCACAGAAGCTGCTCACATTTATTTAGCAAAAATATTACCATATTTGCCATAATAAATGATCAAAGTTTTAACCATATGTTAACTAACGAGGTGGTTAGTTTTGAACAACTGGCCCCTGATCTGCAGTAATAGTCCATGCAAAAACTTTTTTTCAATACACTAATTTTCATGTCCTTCACCTTCTATTGTTAACATTACCGGTAGTTTTGCTAAGGTTAGCTCTGAATCCATAAATATTAAATGGACAAAAATGTTAATTGTACTTGTTCAAATTTTAGAACGAGCATGATAAGGACTTCAGGTGTCATAATATTTAACTTGTAAATACTATATTACGGATAATTTAGTTGATATTTACTGCACGGAGTTTGAGATTATTAGAAACTTTTATAACCTCAGCCCCTTTGTTTTCTAGTCTGATGATGAAGCAGATCAATTTGATCAGCTGATTGAGGTTTGTATAGTGGAATATAAGAATCTTATATGGGTGTTAGGGGTGGTTTGAAAAATCCGTCCCGAGGGACACTGTCCGGCATCACGAGGCTTGCCGAGTGATGCCGGACAGTGATCCCGAGGGACAGATTTTTCTATCCACCCCTCACACCCATACTGGATTCTTTTTCTTGCATACCTTCCATTTCTATTGCAAATTTTTAATGCTGCTGTCACTTCGGTTACCGACGTCCGCCATTTTGTGATGACACAACAGGAATTTTTAGTGACGTCACGCATGACGCCGCCGCACATGAGGTTGTAATCAACCAGTGCATTTATCAAACACACGATTATATTCAATTTGGGGTCGGAACACCAGGGTCAGAACATAAATTTCTATCCCAGGGTAAAATCGCGGATTTCCTTGTCTGGTGTGCAAGAATCACTGTTCTTGTTCAATTTTGTCAAGTTGTTGAGTTCTGTTTTAAGCCATGTCATGAGAAAATAGTGATAGTTTTTCCAAATTTTTTACTCTTCATGGCGAGCGGACAAGTGGAGTTTTTCCAGCCCTGAACTATTTTGTCAGAAGTTTCAGTATCATTGTAGGAGGTTAAAGTTGGAAAATTTTATTATGTATTTTTTTTTTTCAATACACCAATATAACTTGAGATGACTGAATACTCAGAATCTAGAAAGTGCCTTGTGGTCTTCCACTACCACACAAGCAATAAGCCAGATGCATATAAATTAATCATAACTTAATGTAATATCAAAATATATGTCATTAGCTTGTCCTGTGGTTCTCACTGTAGTGTGAAAAATATTAAGAGAGCAGACAGTCTGAAATATGAACATGTGTCTGATGTATAACACCATCTATATGACTAAAAAAATATCATTTTCAGATATTTGTTTGTTTGATTTGAGGTTTAACGTCCCCGTCAACACTGTAAAGGTCATTTTGGAGACGTTGCTTCCAATTTTGTGGGACTTTTACCCGACACTGAGATGAAATAACATCTCAAGCCCTGTCGCCCAATGAAACCAATTTCAGATATAAAAAAGTAATTAATATTTTTGTAGAAAATACGCCCAGGGCTGATTTCGCTTGCTTCGCTGGATAATTCCACTCGTCCACTTGCCATGGCGAATAAAAATTTCTGGAGGTTGAGTAAAACTTGTGTCACTTCCCTAGAGATGGAATTCCCAAAATCTACTTGCCCTTGCTCTAGCAGGACGAGTGAAATTTTGGCGAATCACCTTGTAACATGGCTTTACATTTGTATTGAAATGTTCTGTTTGTTTTCATGGCTACAGAAAATATATTTCGATGTACCTCATAACATTGGAGCATCTACATACTCATCACATTAAATCTATACAATGTATGCCTTAGTTCACCCCAGCTTATGTTAGCCCCAGCTTATTTAAGGAAAAGTGGGCTTTACAAGGATGTACCTCATTATTGAAAACATAGTGGATACTCCTTAGAACCGCTTTATTGAGGTGTTTCTAATGAGCACAAACAATGTCTGTTTGGATCAGAAATAGGAACAAAGGTCATGTGAAAAATGCTAGTTCTAGAGATAAAAAAATTGAATGATTGGGGTTTAATGACGCATCAACCCTTGTGGGTCATTTTGCGTCATCTCCCAGACGGCAGGGCTATAGATGTCATTTCATCTCAATGTTGGGTAAAATTCCCACAAAATTTGGAAGCAATGTCTCCAAAATGACCTATACAGTGTGCTGGCCTCTGTAGTCAGGCCCGGATGCGCGCCTGACTGGTGATCAGGAGGACGCTGGTTCGATACCTGCTGGGGTCGGCAACATTCTTTCGTGGAGATTGATCATGAAATCTTTTCTACAGTCATTCTCTCTCTTCTGCTGATTCAAGAAGGGCAGTTGTCAGTTTCTGGCGAAAGAATGTGCACTGTTCTGGTTAAATAACCGCTTACATATAAGCTTGCCCAGGAAAAGTATGGATAGGTAAACTGACCGGCTCAAAAATGACCTAACTAGTGTTGACTGGGCCTTTAAACTCCAATACAAACAAACAAAAACCTATGCAGTGTTGATGGGTATGTTAAACCTCACATCAAACAAACAAACAAAATTAAGAGAACTTTATATCCTCTGTCCAGATTAGTAAATGTTATAGACACTGAGTGAAGGACCACCATGGTCCTCATGTTTTTTATTATGTGCTTGCATTCATATTATTACCATGCTCATTCAAGATTACCTATTGTTTGTGAGCATGAATTCCTTATTAAATTTTCAGGTTGATGTGTAGCCAACTAGTAATTGTTGATGACAGTGCATACATTATCCAGGAAGTGAATGATTTTCCCATTATCTAGATCAATGGATTGACATTGGCAAAGAGTGCAAGCCCTGATCAGACACTGCAATCTGTTTCTACATACACCACAACCTCTTTATAACACTGTTTGTTGTAGCACAGTTTTGGATAACATGGTTTCAAGGTCCCAAAAATTTATAGATTAAATAGAAAAATGACGTTTTTCTATTTAATCTGTACATCGATACTTTTTTGTTTGGATATAACACAGTTGTTAAACTAACACAGTTTCTGCTTTGGATCCCATTAATAGTGTTAATTAAATTGATGGTTGTGGTGTACGTAAAATCAGACATTGGTGAACAATGCTTGCCCTGATTAGATGCCACATTCTGATCCCGAAATGGGACATTGACAAACAGCACAAGTAAAGATAAAATGCCACAGAATGCATCATCTGATCAGGGCCTCCACTGTTTGCTAAAAGTCCAGCTATTTTCTAAATAAATTTCTAAATTTCTAAAAATCACCTTAATTGGACACAGATTCCTGCTGTTGAAGATTGGGGAATAGGTCATGGGATTGCAAAAGGGGCAATAGGGAGTACATTCAGTTTCAAGGGAAGCAACTTTCACAGTAGTTTTGTTGCCTTTGTCAATAGGCGTCTACCGGTACTCAGATAGGAAAACAGTTCACTCTTGTAGATTGCTTCTGTGAAGCATATTATTTTCTTTTCCGATGAGAGGCGATGTAAAGGTTAGCCTGTTTTATACTGATTGGAATCTCTCATCTAGTTAATAGCAAGAATCCATTTTGAAAGTTTGGGGTGTCAGATTGAGTTTCATTTAATTTTGGAAAGTGTAGAAAATGGCTGAACAGTTCACAAACAGTAGACACCCTAATCAGACAAACTATTTTTAGGGTGTGACCCTGGCCTCGTTAAATTTTTTTTTTCATGCTCAACTCACTTGAGCATGAAATTTGCCATGCTCAATTTTTGAAAAACAAATCTGCATGGCAATTTTCCAATTCAGATCAGTAGAGAATATTGTTTGTCCTGTTGGTATTTTAAAATTTATGAGAAGGACAAATTTCATACTAAAGTGAGATCTATTTTGAGCATGAAAAAAGTTTTAAAACCCCAGGGCAGATCTGTTTGCCAGTGTCCAGACTGCAGGCATAACAAACTGGCCAGTGTCTTGTTTGTGGGTTCCCTATGTAGAATGGGTTAAGGAAAGCAGGCAGAAAAACTTGCATTGCTTCTGTTGTCTCCCTTGTAAAATGTGAAAATCATTTTTTGTTGTTTCTTTTGGAGTTTTAACGGGCCCAGTCAACATTATTTTAGATCATAACGAGCTGAACCCAATTGTTCAAAGCCTCGTTAGCTAAATGAGCTCGTTACGGTTAGTGGTCATATTGTTAACTGTTCTAGCAAGTTCGATGTCTAAAATTTTGGTAGTTTTGAAAATGTTAGCACCTTTTGCAATTGCAAAAGCTGCTCACATTTTTTCAGCAAAAATATTAGCATATTGGCCGTAATAAATCTAAAGTTTAAACGATACGTTAACTAACAAGGCAATTAACCTGACCACACTACTGTCATAACTGATGTTGTTTTGGAGATTAACAGCCCAGGTCATATGGAACACGTCAGTTTACCTACAAGGCTAGAAAAATCCACTCGTCAGCTTGTATAAATTTATAAATGCCTTAGGCTGCCGGACAAGTAAAAAAATTTGGACTTCTTTCACTTTAACACAGCTGCATATAAATTTTGCAATGCAGGGCAGGTGGAAATTAAAAGATTTTTCGACTCCCGAGTACTATCCAGATTTTCCCTGGGTGTCAACTGTCCTTCTGAATCTGCGGAATGGAGGTGATGACCCTTTAAAGAAGTCATTTTCAATGGCCACGGCAGATGATGTTGCCAAACTTGCGGGTATTGGACCCACGACCACCAGTCAGTTGCGTATCTGACTGAGCTACTGCATGATGCTGGCTTTGAAAATCGAAAAGATGTATCGGTCCTATTTTAGAGCATAAGGATGGCACTTCAGATGAATATAGACTATTTCAATGGACTGGCATGAAAATATTCAACCTTCCATGTAAAGTCCCTGTCCTAGTGAATCAGTGAAATACATGACAGACTGTGATCTGTAGGTTTCAGGTTTGATCCAAATCAGGTATGGCAACATTTTTCATGGAGATTGCTACAGTCATTTTGTCATTCAAGAGGGACAGTTGTCAGTTGGCCTGCAAAAGAAAGTGCACTCTACTTGTTAATGACCACTCTACTGGTTAGGTACATGTATAAAATACTGCCCTGGATTGTGGTTACATAAACTGGTCAGGTTCAACACCCCCTTGATAGTGTTGAGCCTTTAGACTATACCAGTCACAGTGATACAGACTGATAGTCGCCCAAGGCGCCTAAATTTTTGTCTGGGCGGCTAAGTTGTGTATAAAAATTCCTATTAACTTATGATGTAAAATTTGGATTTAAGGCAGTCTGGGCGCCTAAAGCAAAATGCTTAGTCTGTACCCCTGAGTCAACCAGCCCTTGTTATGTAGTATTTCAGGAAGCAAACTAATAAGTACAGAAATGTTTGCCTGGAGGTTATCTAGATTTCAGCCTGTTTAGGGTCTCAGCTGTTTACCATTCAGGCAGTAATCCTAGTGAGTGAGTGTTTTGAGCTTTACGTCTCACAAACAGCTAAGGTCATACGGAGACGGGACCTCTGTTTAAAGATTCATCCGAAAGTCATGAGAAGCCCGTGATCGATTCTGCAATCCCTGGTTTGCAAGGCGAATAGCATAACCACTACACACTACACCACGGAGGCTTCTTGTAATCCTAGCGAATGATTTGACATTAAAATACATATTTTATGCCATAGAATGTTGACAGTGATTACTTTGAAGCTCCTATCAAAATCTTAAGTCTCATTTTATTTCTCAGTTTCAGTTATGTTGGAGAAAAATCTAAGCCTATAAGCACTGTTGAAAATTTCTAGACCAGAAGACAATCTTTTTTTTTTCTTAAATCCTAGGAGAAAAGGTTTTGCATTTCATGTGGATTGTCTCCTAGCAGGTGATTCACATGTAATTTCAAGCCTTATTCTATTTGAAAAAATTAGAATTTTTTTTTTTGAAAAAGCCATATTCTAGTGATGATTAGCACTTGAAAGGTTAAATCCACAAAAAAAAAAAACACACAAAAAACAACATCTAGAATTACGCACGTCAAGGGAGGTACACAATTGAAAATATAATTTGGGCCTGTACATGAGAAAAGTGTACACATACTGGCAGCATACCCACAAAGACTCTGGGAAGCCTATGCAGTTGTGACTGAGCCATTGCTGCTTGCAGTCGTACATGTATAGAGACCTTCACAAAGCTGAATGAAAGAAGTTGTGGCAAGTCCTGCTAGTTGGCTGCTCACATGCATCTGAAGAAGATGTTTTCTCATGGACATGTATTTACATTTGTTTCTCCTGTGCCTTAGTATGTTCCATTATTTTTCAGGCGTTTAGTTTAAACATGAACATGGCAGTAAGTGAGCCTGCAGTGTATGGGTTTACTCAACAAGCTGTTCTTGGAAGGTAAGTTCTGTCTATATAACTCTGAGAGATATCGGAGACTCTGTCTGGTAAACTTGTGAACCATCTGACTGAATCATTCCATGTGATAGAAATATGCTAAAATTCCATGCAGCTGTATATATGTTTGTGTTTGAGTTTTAGGTCCCACCAACAGCTAAGGTCATACGGAGATGGGACCTCAATCCGAAAGTCTGGAGAAGCCTGGGATTGAACCTGCCAACCCCTGGTTTATGAGGCGAGTAGCATAACCACTACACCACAGAGGTTTCTAGATCTATGTATATATGTATACAATTTTGTTCAGTTAACCAGACTCAGTCAGACATTGTTTTTCCAATCTTAGAATACCGTCTTGCTCCTCTGACTGGTGATCAGGAGGTCCAGGGTCCAAAACCTTCCAGGTCCTTCCACTGAATTAAGAAGGGGACATCACTTTCTAGTGAAAGTATGTGCACTGTACTGGTAAACCCCTTATGTGTTAGCCTACCCAGAAAAAATGTGATTAGGTTGACTGACCTAAATAGTGTTGACTGGTCTGTTAAACTCCAGACAAACAACTACTGTAGTGATACATTTCTGCTGGAGTTTAAGAGTTAAAAGCCAGAAATTTCTCTTTCCTGTTTTGTGAAATGCAGTTCAGTATTAACATACTTTCAGATTTTTTTTTTATTTGATGTTTAACATCCCCGCCAACACTATGTAGGTCATTTTAGAGACGTTGCTTCCAATTTTGTGGGACATTTACCCGACATTGAGATGAAATGACATCTCAAGCCCTGTCGCCCAATGAAACCAAAAGGGTTTATAACCATGGACGGTTCGACTCGCACTGCATTGCCTTGGCAGGCTTAGATCCTCTTAGCGGTTTACCAGTATTTGTGTGCGGGCCGGATTAAGCTCTGCGAGGAAGCATCATGCATCCCATTTATTTCTTTACGCCCCAATGGGCGGGGGCCAACATACTTTCAGATAAGGGAAGGTAACAAGGATAATTTTTGAAAGGGATTTTTCCTTGTTAGAAACAAATGTAGTGTGTACATGTTTGCCTGAATTGTCTTTTTGAGGCAATTCTTACAAGTACAGTCAAACCTGTCATAGTGGCCACCTCTATTAAGCAAGCAACCTGTCTTAAGCAAGCATGAATTGAGTTTCCAAAAGGGCAATTGCAAGGCAATTGCATTCAAGTTCACCTGTATTAAGCAAGCACCTGTCTTAAGCAAGCACATTTTGATTATCCCTTAGGTGCTTGCTTAATACAGGTTGGACTGCACTCACAACATACATTTTTATGAAGAAATATTTTTTTCCAAAATTATCTGCATCTCACCTAGAGCTATGTGTTGTCAACCTGCTACTTTTGATTAACTTGTATGGTTACAGAAAATGCCAGCCTATTGTGCCTTGCCCTCAAACTTAATGAAAGCCCTGTGTAATGACGGTCTATGTTCAAGGTGCTACAGGGCCAGAATTGCTTATTTACATTTTCTTCCACCAGTGATATTGGCATCCAAAAACGAATGAGTTGCTTTGTCAGAACACATGCATGTAAACTAAAAGGCAGATTTTGTTTAAAACTACAGAGTTTGTTAGGAAGTGGAAATACAGCAGAAATACAGCCCCAATGGTGGCCCCCATACATCAGGGCTTGGAGAAATAGATCCTACATTTTGTGACATTTTGTCTAAGGTCATATAACACAAGTACCGTAATGATCCTGAGGCAAACAGTGCCTCAGGGTCTTCACTGTTTGCCATTTTGTCTGCACATTTTGACTCCTTGCTGGATCTTGAAACAAATTTGTTAAAATTTAAGGAGAATTATGGCAAGTCCTCATGGTGTCCGAATTTTTAAGTACCCTGGGTAATAAGAAATTGGTACTTATTACATAGGCAATGCCTCATTCAGCAAAGGCTCAGGCAAACCGGCACATAAGTGCTGTTCTGATAGACCCTTTGCTGCTGGTGGAGTCCTTGAGGTAGCTTCATGTAAAACTTTGTGCATCTAGCCCAGTTACTTGGCTGAGCATGCACATAAGGCCATGATTAAAAACAATATTTGTTTGCTGTCACCCGACACAGTTTTCAAGATGGGTAGGTAGTAGGTATAAAATTATTTTAGTTTTTTTTTTTTGTAAATAAATTTGAGCTTTATTCTTTTTTCTTTCAGCAGTTCTATGTCCACTTACTAGTTTAACATCCCAATTATGAAAATGAGACTTTCTGAAAAAATTAAGAAATGAAATTAACCCATATCCGGCTGTCCAGTATTCACGACAAGCAATACCTTTGCTTCTGATCAAGATGGCCATCTGATCAGGATCTACACTGTTTGTCATTCAGTTTGTGAATCTGAACGTAAATATTATATCATGTAGTCTGACTGGCTGATAGTCGGAAATGGGTGCGACTTATTGAACTATTCAGCTGGATAAAAGTTAGCTGGATAAAGATTAATGTATCTTTACATAAGAAAATTAAAATAAGAAAAAAAAATATTTTCATGATGGCCAATAAAATTTTTTGGTTAGGGGCCATTTATCCGGGTAGGTAGGGTGACAGCAAACAGAAATTTTTTATGATCGGCCTAAATCTGAGAAAATTAAAGTCTTTTTTTTCTTGAGCTGGCTCATTTGTCTTTACAGGGGTTTAGTGAGGACAGCAGTAGGTGTGAGAGGAATGATGAGGGGTCGAGGCAGAGGGGCAGCTGGAGCAAGAGGGGCTGGGGCTGCTAGAGCTCCTTTGGTTCCAGCCTTCATGAGACCTGCTTACAGAAGGTATCCTCCAGAAGTAAGTAAAACTGGATGAAAACAGAGAAAAGGCAGCTTATTTCCAGTGGTTAAGCTTGTTTTGTTTCCAAAAATGCTTCAGTTCTTCAATGTCTTAATATTTATACAAATTAAGAATTTTTTACCTTTAACATACTGAGATTTGATTATTACTCCTTCAGCCTGCCCAGGCAAAGCGGTGCGAGTCACACCGTCCATGCTTATAAACCCAATTGGTTTTATTTGGCGACAGGGCTTGAGTTGTCATTTCATCTCAATGTCGGGTACAGGTCCCACAAAATTGGAAGCAACGTCTCCAAAATGACCTATATAGTGTTGACCGGGACGTTAAACATCAAATCAAACAAACAAAACTACTCCTTCTTTAGAGGGGTACCCTTATTTCGGCAGCCATAATTTCCTTACACCTGAACCGATTCTGTTCATACTTTGACATGTTGTAGGCAAGACATCTTCCTAATTTCTACCGGAAGTATTATGGGTCACATGGCTTCCAAATATGGCGGTCACGTGATCTGACCAGGAACCATTTAAGACAAAAAAAAAAAAAAAAGAATTGCAAGACAGTAGTGCTCAGTGCGTGCTTTGTAGGATAAAAACGACAGCGTTTGTAGCTACCGATATTATGGCTACATACTTTTCACCAGTAGTTGTTTAGATGGATTGGGTCTAGTATGCACAAAATTGTGATGAAACAGGTAAGGGGGACCTATTGAAACTGTCATCTGAAAAATCGTCAATTTTTAACGTCATTTCCGGGTTTAAAATCCAACAGCCGGTTATGTGGGTAAAACCTTTACCCTTATAAGAAAGACGCATCCGTCCTGTGTGGAACAAACTCATCTGATGGAGTGTACTTGCTTTCTTATGAGTGTGATAAGTTGCTCAAGTTGGACTACCGCCTGGGGCAAATAAATGCAAATAGAAAAAGATACATAGCAAATGTGTATTACAAGGAATTAAAAAAAAATGTTTGATAGGCAGTAGGATGTTGAATTGGTATTGTTCTCAGAAGTTGCCTACCCTGTTCATACAGAATTTTATATTCTTTTTTCATTAATTTTTCATTTCCTTGTAATGCTGTAATGTCACTTTTTTGTGACTTTACAGATTTAAGATAAATGCAATTGCTGATGCTCCTGATGATGAAAATGTTGATTCACTCTGTTAATGACAAATGGAACCTTCCACCTAATGTCTTTGGACAGGCTTATTTCAAATTTCAGGGGGGGGGGGGGTCAGGCTTGTTTTATTTGGTATAACTTTTACAAAATTTCTCCATTTTTAAGCAGGCAATGTAGATCTCCAGCAGATGTTGGGTTAAACTTAGTCTGATCTGGGTCTTCACTGTTTGCCAATGTCTAAAAATTGAGGAACTAGGGAGAATATATTTTGATTAAAATTCATGTCCTTTAAAGTATATACTAGTTTTTTCAGAGAGGCTATCTTTGTGAGGAAAAAAGACAACAACATGATAGGTACATATTTTAAGAGCATTGAAATTCTAGAAGACTGTCTAATATAATAGCTTAACCAATTGAATGTGGTTTTGTATTAATTGCTAGAGTTCACGTTGATAACATAATTGGGGAGTGAAGCTTTGTAATAACAAATGTTTATTTAAATATTGCATGGAACAAAGTGTATATCTTGCAACTTGTAGGTGTTTTGAAGCACTTTAATATTACTTACTTTCTAGCACTAATTTCTATATGTCTTTATATTACAGAAGCAAGTTGTGTGGAAAGATTTGTTAAAAACATACTCTGACATTTTATTGTTTACATAATGAGAATAATTTTTATTAGCTCGCCTTACAAAAGTAAGGGGGAGCTATTGCCATACCCCCGGTGTCCATTGTCGGCGTCGGCGTCTGCATTTGGTTAAAGTTTACCTGCAAGCTCTTATATGTGATGTTTTACAAGTTTATTTTGAATATATAATTAACAATTGGCACCAAAAAAAATTAACATTATCATTGTACTTCATTTTACAGTTTTTTTGGCTTAAATTGGACTTTTTGAGAAGTTAATATTTTCCTCTGTATTACCTCCCTTATTTCCCTGTGTTAAAGTTTACCTGCAAGCTGCATGAGTTCAAATCCTGAGGGAGGCATGTTTTTTTTTGTTTTTTTTTCTTAAAAAAAAAAAAACATAGCAGGTCTGGGGCTCAAAGTCAATGTCACTTTGGCTATTTTTAGAAAAACATTGTCATCGCTCTAGCGCCTTCATTGATTGGTGGATTTTAATATAACTTCAGACAAATGTTAGGAATAATGATATCTCGAGTGACTTTGACTTTCAGGGTCCGGGGGTCAAGGTCACTACTTTCAGGGTCACAGGGTCAAGGTCACTGTGGCTATTTTTAGAAAAACATTGTCGTCACTCTTGCACCTTAATTTATTGATGGATTTTAATATAACTTCACACAAATGTTGGGTATGATGATATATCTAGCAAGTTTGACTTTCAGGTTCCGGGGCTGAAGGTCAAGGTCACTGTGGCTATTTTTCGAAAAACTTTGTGATCGCTCTAGTGCCTACATTTATGGATCTTAATATAACTTCACACAAATGTTGGGTATGATAATATCTCGAGCGGGTTCGACTTTCAGGGTCTGGGGCTGAAGGTCAAGGTCACTGTGGCTATTTTTATAGAAAAACTTTTTCATCTCTCTTGCGCCTTTATTTATGGATGGATTTTTATGTACTTTCACACAAATGTAGGGTATGATGATATCTCGAGTGACTTTGACTTTCAGGTTCTGGTGCTGAAGGTCAAGGTCACTGTGGCTATTTTTTGAAAAACTTTGTGATCACTCTAGTGCCTATATTTATTGATGGATTTTAATATAACTTTACATAATGTTGGGTATGATGATATCTCGAGCGAGTTCGACTTTCAGGGTCCAGGGCTGAAGGTGATGGTCACTGTGGCCAATTTTAGGAAAACTTTGTCATTGCTCTTGCGCCTTCATTTAGTGATGGATTTATTATAACTTCACACAAATGTTGGGTATCAAGATGTCTCGAGTGACTTTGACTTTCAGGGTCAGGGCTGAAGGTCAAGGTCACTGTGGCTATTTTTGAGAAAAATTTGGAAATTGCTCTAGTGTCCACATTTATAAATGGATTTAAAGATAACTTCATACAAATGTTGGATATGATGATATCACGAGTGAGTTCAACTTTCAGGGTCTTGGGTCAACGTCTCTGTGGCGATTTTCAGAAAAAAAATTGTGATTGTTCCAGTGCCTACATTCATAGATGGATTTTAATATAACTTCACACAAATGTTGGCAATGATGATATCTTGAGCGAGTTCAACTTTCAGGGCCTGGGGCTGAAGGTCAAGGTCACTGGCTATTTTTAGAAAAACTTTGTCATCGCTCTCGCGCCTTCATTAATTGATGGATTTTAATATAACTTGACACAAATGTTTGGTATAATGATATTTTGAGTGACTTTGACTTTCCCGGTCAGGGGCTGAAGGTCAAGGTCACTGTGGCTATTATTTAGAAAAACTTGATCATTGCTCTAGTGTCCACATTTATTGATGGAGATAACTTCATACAAATGTTGGGTATGATAATATCTCGAGTCAGTTCAACTTTCAGGGTTTGGGGCTCAAAGTCAAGGTCACTGTGGCTATTTTTATAAAAACTTTGTCATCACTCTTTAGTACCTACATTTATTGATGGATATAATGTAATTTTACACAAATGTTAGGCTAGGCTCTTTTTTAAATTTGTCTTGCACGAGGGGAATTGTATACTCTGTGATGCCTTGAAAACAAGATGATTAGGGGTACTTTTTGGTTCTCTTTCATTTGCTGCAGTCTGTTGGGCTTTTTTACGGAAGAAAAAATTTTGATAACTTGCCCTCATCCATCTTAGGCCCCCCCCCCCCCAAAGGAGAGCTATGTTGTCTTCTGACAACTCTTGTTTATTTATAGCTCCAGATAGGAAGACATAACAAGGATAATTCATGAGGGGATTTTTATGCCCCTGCCTGCCTTGGCAGGAGTGGGGCATATAGCGTTTCGCTGTGATGTTACGTGCTTATGTCCCGTTCGTAACCACCTCGGGCGGAAATGTGGAGCTCAAACCTCGGGCTCGCATTGGAGCTCATAATTTTTATACCCCCGGCGTATGCCATGGGGGTATATAGTTTTTGTCTTTTCCGTCTGTCTGTCTGTCCGTAAAAAATTATGTTGTGTCAAAGATATCTCAGGAACTGCTTCACATAGAAACTTGAAATTTTGCACACATGATCAGTATGACTACTTGTATTGTGGGAAAGAAAATAAGGGCCAAGGGGTCAGGCCTTTTAGAGTTATTTCCCTTTGTAGTTCGGCACTGGCCGGGGGTATACGTGCCCCACTGGGCACTTTTGTCTAGTTTTACCTGTTGTGCTACAAAGTTGAAATTTCGTATGACATTTACTCGGACCAAAACCTATCAGTTCATGTTCAAGTTGACCCAGAGTCATGCCCCTGGGTTGGGGCATATAGCGTTTTGCCGTGATGTTACGTGCGTATGTCACATTCGTAACCACCTCGGGCTGAAATGTTGAGCTCAAACCTCAGGCTCGCTTTGGAGCTCATAATTTTTAGCTCACCAGAGCCGAAGGCTCCGGGGGAGCTTATAGGATAGGCAGTTGTCAGTCGTCGTCGTCTGCGTCTGCGTCTTCGTCAACATTTTCAAACGACATCTCCTCTGAAGCCACTGGGCCTATTCAGCCCAAATTTCATCTGTAGCATCCTTGGGCAGGGGGATTGAAAGTTTGTGTTTTTAATGAAAATCGGCTGATTAGTTTGGTTGCTATGGCAACTTAGAGTTTCCATAGACTTATAATGGGGAAAATAGAAAAATGGCATTTACTGCCAAGCCTCTGCAGATATTTTGACAAAACTTTCATAGAAATATTCCATAGGTAATATACTATCTGCCGTATGATTTTAGGCCTTCTGCTCATTTTTATTGGTTACCATGGAAACAAAAATGCAAAAAATAGACCAAAAATACTTAAAAAATCATCTCCTCAGAAACCATATGCTCTAGGAGGCTGAGACTTTATGAAAATATTCACCATATTTGTCTTTACAGGTTTTGTGTTTTTTATGAAATTTGGCCTTTTAGTTTTGTTGCTATGGCAACTTAGAGTTTCCATTGACTTATAATGGGGAAAACTGAAAAATGGCATTTACTGCCAAGTCATTGCAGATATTTTGACAAAACTTACATAAACATGTTCCTTGTGTAAACTTCTCTCAGCCATATGCTTTTATGTCAACCTGGGGGTCCCCTAGGTTGTGCCGGGGCCATGCCCCGCCCCCTCCACTTCATAAAATGCCTTATATCTCAGAAACCTTACAGATCCCAACCCCTAAACCATATATATTCTTGTTCCTTATGATAAGATGCATTAAGTGACACCAACCTTGGGGTCCCCCAGGATGTGCCGGGGACATGCCCTGCCCCCTCTATTTCATAAAATGCCATTTATCTCAGAAACTATTCAGATCCCCACCCCTAAACTATATATATTCTTGTTCCTTATGCTAAGATGCATTAAGTGACACCAACCTGGGGGTCCCCTGGGATGTGCCGGGGACATGCCCCACCCCCTCCACTTCATAAAATGCCATATATCTCAGAAACCATACAGATCCCCACCCCTAAACTATATATATTCTTGTTCCTTATGCTAAGATGCATTAAGTGACACCAACCTGGGGGGTCCCCCGGGTTGTGCCGGGACAATGCCCAACCCCCTCCACTTCATAAAAGGCCAAATATTCCAGAAACCTTGCAGATCCCCTGCCCTAAACCACATATATTCTTGTTCCTTATGATAAGACACATTCAGTGACACAAACCTAGGGGTCACCAAGGGTGCTCCCGGGCCATGCTTCACCCCTTGACTTCACAAAAAACCATATATCAGAGAAACTGTTCAGAGCCCCACCCCTAAACCATATATATTCTTGTTCCTTATGATAAGATGCAATCAGTGACACCAGCATGCGGGTCCACCCAGGGTGCCATGGGCCATGCCCCACCCCTTTACTTCATTAAAGTCCATATATCTCAGAAACCATACAGATCCCCACCCCTAAACAATATATATTCTTGTTCCTTATGATAAGATGCATTAAGTGACACCAACCTGGGGGTCCCCCGGGATATGCCCCGACCCCTCCACTTCATAAAAGGGCATTTATCTCAGAAACCATTCAGATCCCCACCCTTAAACCATATATATTCTTGTTCCTTATGATAAGACGCATTAAGTGACACCAACCTGTGGGTCCCCCGGGATGTGCCGGGGACATGCCCCACTCCTTGCACTTCATAAAATGCCATTTATCTCAGAAACCATTGAGATCCCCACCCCTAAACCATATATATTCTCATTCCTTACAATAAGTTGCATTCAGTGACACCAATTTTGGGGTCCCCTGGGATGTGCCGGGATCATGCCTCACCCAACCCCCTCCTCTTCGTAAAAGGCCAAATATTCCAGAAACCTTACAGATACCCAGCCCTAAACCATATACATTCATGCTCCACCCCTTCACTCCACAAACGACCATATATCTGAGAAACTGTTCAGAGCCCCACCCCTAAACCATATATATTCTTGTTCCTTATGATGACACACAATCAGTGACACCAGCATGCAGGTCCCCCCGGGGTGCCATAGGCCATGCCCCACCCCTTTACTCCATTAAAATCCATATATCTCAGAAACCGTTCAGATCCCCGCCCCTTAACCATATTTTTTCTTGTTACTTATGATAAGACTCAACTTCATAATAGGCCATATATCTCAGAAACCATTCAAATCCCCATCCTATAATCACATATATTCTTGTACATTGTTATTAGACACATTCAGTCACCCCCATCCTTGGGGGTCCGCAGGGGCCATTTCTCTCCCTGCCACTTCATTAAAGTGCCTCATATCTCAGAAACCATTCAGATCCCCACCATTTAACCGTATATACTCTTGGTCCTTATGATAAGACTTATTCATTGACAACAATCTTGGGCTTTTCTGGGATCTGCCATGCCCGATTCCCTCCATTGCTTAAAAGGCCTTACATCTCAGGAACCATACATACATATTCCCACAGATAAACCATATATGTCTTTGTTCCTTTTGATAAGGCGCATTTAGTGACACCAACCAGTGCTCCATTGGGTCCATGCCCTGATCTCTCTACTTTTATAAAACACTTAATATTTCAGATACAGTCCACATGGGTGCTCATTTGGGTATGGGGTTTGTTTGGGAGACTTTATAATTGGTATAATAAAATCATATCATGTTATAATACATGGCTGCCATTGGGCAGTGTCCACCTGAGCTCAGGTTTATGAACTTTGGCTCTTTGGTTTGCTATGCCAAGTTTTGAGTTTCCATTGTCCTATAACGGGGAAAATTGAAAAATGACATTAATGCCTTTCAAGATATTTTGTCACACTTTCATAGAAATGTTCCTTTAATAATGTTATTTTTGGCCTATTTGTTGCCACAGATGGGAAATTGTCAATTGTCATCTGTTGTCCTGCAACAACACATTCAAGCGACATCGAATCTAAAGCCACGAGGCTTATTGGGTCCAAATTTTATCTGTAGCATCCTAGGGCACAGGGCTTCCATGGTTAATTAAAATACATTGCTGCCAGTGGGCAGTGGCCCCCTGAGCTCTGGTGAGCATTGTGGCCCATGGGCCTCTTGTTTTACCTGTTGTGCTACAAAGTTGAAATTTGGTATGACATTTACTCAGACCAAGACCTATCAGTTCATGTTCAAGTTGACCCAGGGTCGTGCCCCTGGGTGGGCCCAGGGTTCAGATTGTGTAACAGGTCAAAATTGTCATATAGGAATTTGTATGCAAAACTGTCAAAATGTCTAATTATCTTGAAAATTAATCAGATTCGAACACCTAAACCGTATATATTATTGTTCCTTATGATATGATACATTCTAAGACACAGACTTTGGGTCCCTCTGGTCACCCCTGGGCCATGCACCGCCCCCTTCGTTTCATAAAAGGCTTTATATCTCAGAAACTATCCATGTCCCCACCCCTAAATCATATATATTATAGTTCCTTATGATAAGATGCATTGACTGACACAGACTTAATCAGAGACGAACACCTAAACCATACATAATATTGTTCCTTATGATATGTTACATTCTGAGACAAGACTTTGGCTCCCTCTGGTCAACCCCGCACCACGCCCCACCCCCTTCAATTCATAAAAGGCCTTGTATCTCAGAAACAATTCATATCCCCACCACTTAACCATATATATTATTGTTCCTTATGATAAGATGCATTCACTGACACAGACCTTGGGTCCCTGTGGAAAGCTCCGGGTCCCTCCGACACCCCCGGCCATTCTAGAGGCCGGCCCCCACCCATAGGGGCTTGAATAAATATATGGGCTGCATGATGCTTCCACGCAGAGCTGAATCTGGCCTGCACACTAGTACTGGTAAACCGCTTAAAGGATCTAAGCCTGTCCAGGAACCGCGGTGCGAGGCGGACCGTCCATGCTAATAAACCCTATTGGTTTCATTGGCGACAGGACTTGAGATGTCATTTCATCTCAATGTCTGGTAAAAGTCCCACAGAATTGGAAGCAATGTCTCCAAAATGACCTTTACAGTGTTGACGGGGACGTTAAACCTCAAATCAAACAAACAAAACAAAGCCTTTCTAGAGGATGGGTATAAGCCATATCGACAAAGATATATGGCGGGGGCATCTGTGTACTTTGGACGCATGTCTAGTTTTTTTTATTTCCACATTAAACATAGGCAAAGGCTATTGACACGGCGGCCGGGTGAATAAGAGGCAATTCACCCGGCAGCTATGCAATAACTATTTTCAACCGTTGCAGTAATAAAAGACTTGAATTTGATTTTTACGTTCTTGCAAATGGTATTTCTGCAAGCGGTACTTTATATGTACTTGCAAATGGCATTTCTGCATGCAGTACTTTATATGTACTTGATAGAAGGTCTATGCCCTAGCACCTAGAAACCGCTAGGGTTTAAGGAGAAGTCAGACTCGCATCACTTTTCCTGGGAAGGCTTAAACCGAAGTGGTTTACTAGAACTCAAGTTTGGTTGGTTTCAGCTCTGCATGGAAGCACGAAGTAGTCAGATCTGTTTCTAAATTGCATGTCAGAGGAGTTATGAACTGTTCTATATAATATTGGTCTATTAATCGGATCTAAATTGTAGGATGATAGCTACAAACAAAATATTTACAGAAATCTGCAAAGGGTGGATGGATTCTTTATTTCCTCCAGATATGAAAAGCATACAATAATGATCCTAAGAATTGGGACAGCTGGGCCTGAGCAATGCCAAACAATGCAGACCACATCATACTGCTCCTGAAGGAGCGATAGAATAGAACAGAATAAAGTTTTTTCCAATCATGGGCCACCATGTGGCAGCATATTAATCACAGTTTATAATAATAATGCAACAACTCAAAATAAACTCTGTAAATACTGTAAAACAACTAAAGCTTGATTCTGATTAGCCAAAAAAATAAATAAAGCACAAGTTAAGTACTGAGCATCCCACCACTGGGTTGCGGTCAGGCAAACAATGTTAACCATGCCCAGCAACAAAACAATGTGGCAACTAATCAGGGCCATCACTGTTCGCCTGACACGCAAATCTACTGCCACAGGTGTCAGTCATGCCCCCTAGACCCCACATACATTCCCCCAGCCTCCACCATACATCTTCCCTCGATTCCAATTGTTGGAAGTAAAAGAAGAAGAAGAAGAAAAAAAAAAACACCTCCACTTCCACCCCAACCATCCCCGGACAGATCCACCCCTACGCCAGCAAGGCACCACACAAACAAACAAACAAACAAACAAATAAAAAAAAAGAAAAAGAACAGAAAGCAGGCCGACCGAGCCCCACAGTGAGGTAAAATTGCATCCCCACACCCAAGCCAATTAAGGCACTGAACTAACGTTCATCGCTGAAACTAGACCGGTTCAGGGGGCCAAACAACATCCACCCCAGGGCTCAACCAGCCCTCCCATAACGGAGGTCCGCCCAAGCAGCACCCGTGCCCGTGTACAAACAAATTCCATCCAAAAAAAGGTCGGGAAAGGCATTCTCACCCCACCCAAAGCCCATTACCAGAATATACCTGTCCCCAAGCCTCATGTATGTCCCAAATGAAACACATAATGGTACTCGTATGTATATATAGGACCTAAGGCACGCAAAAATATGTTCAGGGGCGTACACTAATGTCCGGGAAGAGTTCGATATTTGATACTCGACAAAAAGAAACCCTCGTCTGGGAAATGCCCGGGATGTGTGGGGGTTGTGGTGCATTATCGGTAATATCTCGATTTCTGGTGGTCATAAATTAATATCAAATAAAATTTTAAGCTCCATTCTCAGAATCAGAATAAGAATTATTAATGGTGACACGTCAAATGACATTCATTCATAGTTTTCATATTTAACACTTTAGGGATCCGTTTCTGGACGAGTTTTTATTTTTTAAAAAACCGTCCTTTAGAATTGCGATGTTCGGGCGCGCGAGCGTCGTCAACGGTTTACCTTTTTGGTTAACCTTTTTTGAAAGTGATATATTGGCTTGATTCTTCATATTAGGACTGTTGCTTTATTGATAGTACCTTTTTCATATGCAATTCATTAATAGCATCAAGGACCAGAGTTTTGTTGAAAATTAACATTTTTCGAACTTAAGTTTATTTAAGAAGTTTTTTCTGCATTACCTCCCTTAAATCCATTGCAAGCTTGATAGTGTAGTTGATAGAGTGCGGAACTCTGAACCAGAGGGTTCTAGGTTCAATTCCAGGTGGAGGAATGTTTTTTTTTCCTTCTTAAAAACACATTAACGTTATTATTACTTGGAAGTTTGTATTTTTTGTGAAATATATAAATTTCTTTTTGTACAATGCAAAGGCTTGAAAATTTCATGTTCATTTGCTCTTTGGGGTCCACAGTTTGTTTTTTTTAAAATCCTTTAAAGTAGCGATGTCCGGGCGGGTGGTTTGGCGCGCATCGGGCCGGCATCCGCAAACACAAGCATGCACTCATGCATACATGTACGTATGTATACATGCATATATGTACACACACTCATGCATGCGCACACACACTTACCTGCACACACGCATGCATGTACTAATGCATGCATGCACACATACATGCATGTACATGCACTCATGCATGCAAGAACACATACATGCATGTACATGCACTCATGCATGCATGCACACACACATGCTTAAATGCCAAACTAATGAATGTATGCAAACACACATGCAGGCACACATACACTCACGCATGCATGCACACACGCTCATACAGTCATGCATGTACAGACACATGCATGCATGCACTCACATGCATGCGGGCACACATGCATGCATGCACACACACACACATGCATGCATGCAAACATGCACACATGAACTTATGCATAGATGTATACATGCACGCATGCATACATGCAAACATGCATGCATGCTCACATTCATGCACGCACCAACACACATGCATAAACACACACTCATGCATGCATGCACATACACACATGCATGCACACGCATGCTTGCATGTACACATGAAATCATGCACTCATGTGCACACATACATGCGTGTGCATGCACTCATGCATGCATGCATGCACACACACACACACACACACACACACACACACACACACACACACACATAAAAACACACACTCATGTATGCATGCGCACACACATGCATGCATGCATCATGCATGTATGCAGGCACATATGCATGCACACATTCACACATACACTCCTGGTGAAGGATTGTCTAAGGACGTATCACCAGCAAACAATTCTGATTCTGATGCATGCATGCACATACACATGCATGCTTGCACCCACACATGCATGCATGCACTCACACATGCATGCATACCTACATGCACACACGCATGCATGCATACTGTTGATACATTCACACACAGACCATGTTCAGGGTCTACACTGTTTGCCAATCTATCTATCTATCTATCTATCTATCTATCTATCTATCTATCTATCTATCTACCTATCTACCTATCTATCTATCTATCTATCTATCTATCTATCTATCTATCTATCTATCTATCTTCTTATACTGAGTCAGTTGGTTGGGTGGCTAAATTTAGAATTTAGCTGAAAAATACTATTTACAATCTGCATAACAGAGGTATCTCAAAACGCATAACACTGACTTTCAGTCTTACACTGTACGGGCTTTGAAAAGTAAAAGTAAAACAAAGATCAGGAATCGATACAATTAACCTACTCCACCCATCAAAGACACCAAAGGGAAAGAAACACAAACATTAAGCGACCAGACCATAATGGAAACCTAAACAAAGGAAGGCCATAAGGACAGTTACTTTCCTACAAAATGGCCATATGGCCATCCAAAATAAAAAGACACAAGTGATACACACAGTAAGTAACAAACAACACCATAAATAAACCGCCACAGAAGAACCGCCTTGAACTCTTCTGCGGACTTGCCAGTCACCGCAGAGGAGGGAAGACTATTCCACTGAGGAATAGTTATAGGAAAGACAGAGTTCTTCAGGGCATCACTATAGGACTGGTACCTACGATATTGTGAGTCGTTTACTTTTGATGCCCTTGTTTGGGTTGACGCTGTTACATTCTTTATTAATAGACACTGTATCAGAGTGTATCTTATTGAAGAAGGTTAAAGAGGACTGCTCACGGCGGGCCCCCAGGGACGGCCACTCTAGCTCATTAAGCATGTCAACGACGCTACTTCTTTTTCGCCATCGCCTGCAGGTCCATCGAGCAGCTTTCCTCTGCACCTTCTCAACCTGCTGAATCTGAGTTTTAACATAGGGATGGCAAATGGGTGATGCATATTCAAGTTAAGGGTGAACCAATGTTTTATATGCAACATCCTTTGTCTGCCTAGGTGCAAAGGCCAATTTACGACTAAGGACTCCTAAGGCCTAGTTGCTTTAGATGTAATCTCAGAGATATGTTGACCCCAATCAAGATCGTAAGTGATGGCGATACCAAGATATTTGGCGGATTGAATATGCTCCAAAATTTGCTGGTGAATTGTATAGTCAAACTTAATTTGCTTGTCCGGAGGGTGTCGTGACACCCTCATGGAATGACACTGGGCCACATTGAACTTCATCTGCCAATCGGCCTCCCACTGTGCAAGTCGATCCAGGTCATCTTGTAAAATAAGACAGTCAGAAGGAGAATACATGTATATATTCCTATACAGGACACAATCATCAGCAAACAAACGGACCGACTTGTTGTGAGCGCCCAGATAGCCATATGTGTGGATTCTCTTATCCCATAGTACTCCACTATCTGCACTATTTAGATTCCTTGCTGGTTCATGAAACAAAGTTATTAAAATTTTAGGAGAATTACAGCAATCCTCAATAATTATGTCTTTCTCAGCTGCCGGGTGAATAAGGGCTTATTCACCCGGCGGCCGGGTAAATTACTTTTTATTGACACGGCCGCCAGGGGAATAGCCACTTCGTTAAAGGCATGTTGTGTGTACCAACAAGTACCACAAGAATACTTCTGACAACAGAAAGGAAAACTATCCCTTAATTGTCTTTGTTATGCTTCCTTATCTGGAGATACCTTTATTTTTATTAAGTCCAACAGATCAGCTGTCAAAATGAAAGTATTTTCAACCAAGACAATTGTATAATGTACTTTAATTTTGAAAGATGACTTGTCTGGTCAAGATAAACAGCCAAGCCTCATAGGAATATTGTCATGTAAAAACCTGCTTTGCCATTTGTGGACAATGAAGATGCTGATGAGCCTGCCCATCTGCACTGTCTGATCAATACCCTCATGTTTGCTGTTTGGATATAGTATAATTCCTCTAGTTTCTATTTGTTTGTTTGATTTGAGGTTTAACATCCCTGTCAACACTGTAATGGTCATTTTGGAGACGTTGCTTCCAATTTTATAGGACTTTTTACCGACATTGAGATGAAATGACATCTCAAGCCCTGCCGCCCAATGAAACCAATAGGGTTTATAAGCATGGATGGACCGACTCGCACCGCATTGCCTGGGCAGGCTTAGATACTCTAATCGGTTTACCAGTACTAGTGTGTGGGTCGGTTTCAGCTTTGCATGGAAGCATCATGCAGCCCATCTATTTCTTCAAGCCCCAATGGGTGGGGCTAAAACCTCTAGTTTCTATATAAAAAAAAATTAAGTCTCTTACAAGTCAGTGTAGCGGTTGGCATCACACGTGGTTGCAAATCCCAAAGACAGGTTTTCTTGTGCTGGGGTCATAGCTTCAGATTAGGAGGAGTAACAAGGAAAAAGTAAGAGGAATGGGAACACATTTTTCAAAGGGAGACAACTTTCGGGACTTCAGGTTCACTTTTCTATAAGCCCTGTCCCAATGAAAAAGGGGTTTTCTCTTAAAGGAAAGAATTTAATTTGCTCCTCAGGAGGAGCAAATTCTTTCCTTAAAGAGTTGACCCCTGTTGACATGGGAGACAAAAATACTTTTGCAGGAGTTGCCTCCCCTGAAGGTGTATCCATTCCCCTTAAGAGATGGTTTTCCTTATTCTTGTTAGTATCATATGTTGTGGGTCATTGTTAGAATCGCCTCATTGACAACCAAGGGTACAGACTGGCTGTCGCCCAGTGCAAGTTAAAATTCAACTGGGTTCCAAGAAAATTTTCTGTTCTCTCCGAGTTGGCAAAGATAAATTTCATTTCTAACCCGGACATCACCATTGTGACTTGCAATGGGTTTTGACCCTTATCCCATTTTGTTCGGGAAAACCCAAAATGGGTACCCTGGCAAACAGTGAAGGCCCAGATCAGACACTGCAGAACGCAGCGTCTGATCAGGGCCTACACTATTTGCAAAAAGTCCAGCCATTTTCCAAATGAAATTTGAAGAAAACACAACCTGACGCCCCTAAATTTTGAAATGGACTCCTGCTATATATAAGGAGGAAGGGTACAAAAAGAGTTATTGAATGAACAAGATGGCTGCTTCCATGGCAAAGCTTCATTCCTACCACTCTTCAAAAACAAGATGTTGTGGTATCTTAACTTGCATTCCGAAACTGACATTATCTAACTTGTGTTAGTGTAATGCAATATGAATCATTAATTTTCACGAGAAAAGTATCGTTTTATCATGAGGTCAGTACATGTATATCATTGCAGCACGTAGAGATAGTAAACTTCAGTGGTTGTCAAGTTTCAGTCATCTTGATGGATTCAATTTCTGGACAGTGGGCACCTAAGTGTTGGGCTCGTAAAATTGTTTTAAGAGCCCAGCTAGCTCCTCAAAGTTTTGGCCAGTCTGTATCCCTGACATTAAATGTTCATTTTCTTTTTGACGATAGATATGATTATCTCTTTATTATCCTTGTTACTCCTCTTTGTATGGGCTCATATAAAGTCTATCTGTAGGGTCAATATGTTGATTTATTACCGGGCATGGAACTGACACCTACTAACCCACTCACACTAAAACCACAAAGTATAAAGTCAGCAACTCAGGTAAAAAACATGCAAGAGCTGTCCACTAACTCTGCTTTGCTTAGTATATCATAATAATCAGAACTGCTAGTGTTTGTGTTGGTGCTGGTCGTAGTCAAGCCATAAGGGCATAAATTACTTCAATACTCAACTCCCTTGAACATGAAATTTGTCTTGCTGATAAATTTTAAAATGCCAGCAGTTTGTGCTTGTATTGGTGCTGGTCTTAGTCAAGCCCCAAGGGCATAAATTATTTTCATGCTAAACTCCTTGAACATGAAACTTGTCTGGCTCATAAATTTTAAAATGCCAACAGTTTGTGTTTGTAGTGGTGCTGGTCTTAGTCATGCCCCAGGGGACAAATTATTTTCATGCTCAACTCTCTTGAACATGAGATCTTTCCTGCTCATAAATTTTAAAATGCCAACAGTTTGTGTTTATAGTGGTGCTGGTCTTAGTCAAACCCCAAGGGCATAATTTTTTTTCATGCTCAACTCCCTTGAACATGAGATCTGTCCTGCTCATAAATTTTAAAATGCCAACAACTGTTGGCATTTTAAATTCACAAGCTGGACAGACAATATTCTTTGCTGATTTGAGCAGGAAAATTGCATGATTTGTTTGTATTTGAATACCTTAATATTTTAGCATTTCATGTTTCATGCTCAGTTGAGTTGAGCAGGACAAAAGTTTAATAAGCTTGGGGCTATGTCTACACTGTGGTAATTAATATGAGCTGACACATGAGAAAGGGTGCCTTTAAATAGCATTCTTTAATTTAGTATATTCATCAAATGTATAAACAGTCAACGCTCTGTATACCGATATTTGTTATAACGACAAAACTTGTTATAACAGTTTCGATGAAATGAATCCTTAGCTCAAGGCTTAGTCTCGGTTCCAATCTGCAAGGGTTTCTACAGGGTTGGAAACGCCATTTTCGAATCCATAGTCATGAAATATTCGTGTAATCTAATACTCCAAGAAACAAATGTTATAGATGTTTTCTTGGAGAAATGATGGGGAAAATGCACTTTATTACCTGTCATACTCATACTCGGATTCTTTATAACAACAAATTCCCTATAATGACAAAATACTGTCTTTTTAACGAGGGTCCTCTGTATGCACTCATAACACAGCTTCATTTCGATAACACATCTGTGCGACATACTGCTTTCCTTCATATCTCCAAAATGGTTAATTTTCAGATAAAAGTTTGTGAATTTTTTCTTATTTATAGTCAAAACATACAGGTTGTAGATGCATCATTGAGTGGGTTCTAAAAAGTACCCACAACCTATGTGTTGGAGTGGAAATATGAAAAATACCGATGGCCCCGTAAACTCCAGTTTTCACTATAAATGGGGTTTACGGGGATATTCATTACACAGACGAGTGGCAAAGTCTCTGTTGAAACTGGCCTTTAACGGGAATGGATACACCTTCAGGGGAGGCAACTCCTTCAAAAGTATTTTTGTCTCCCATGTGAATAGGGAGTCAACTCTTGAAAGAATATGCTCCTGAGGAGCAAATTCTTTGCTTTTAGACAAAGCCCATTTTACAGGGACAGGGCTTGTAGAAAAGCGAACAGGAAGTCCCGAAAGTTATCTCCCTTTGAAAAATGGCAGACAAAACTGCCAGGTGTTCCCATTCTCCTTAACCCATTCAGTACCAGAAACCCCTAAAGGGGTACCTTGGCAAACAGTGCAGGCCAAGATTAGACGCCACAGAATGCAGTGTCTGATCAGGGCCTCCACTGTTTGCTAAAAGTTCAGTCATTTTCCAAATAGATTTTGATGAAAACACAACCTGACACCCCCAAATTTTGAAATGGACACCTGCTATAAGGTGGAAGATTCCATTTGGTACAAAAAGGGTTAAATGAGTGAGCCTTTGCTGGTGGCCAGTGTGATAGGTATCCATTTCTCATGAGCTGTCTCATATTTATAACTCCTTTACAATTAGTGTGTTCAGTCATTGTGATTCAACATGTATATCCCAGCTTTGCAAAATGACTGAAATGTTCTATAAAAAGGATATCCTTACACACCAGAACTGGAAAATATGGAGTGTACATGTTTTCTGGGCCAGACTAGCTAGTTTTGGCCAATTAGGCCTCATCAGTTACCCTCAGATAGTTTCAAAATTCCACAATTGAATCAATGATCCCAAAGGACAAGAAAATATAAACTACAGGTAAAAAGTTATCTGGACTGGTGAAAATATCCAGGAATATTTATTTTTACTTCAAAAATAAGTTTTGGTCAGACAGTATTTCTTGAACTCTATGCTTAAGTTGAAAAGTTAGTCCTTGTTGCTCATGTTCATGACAACAACAAAAATAGTGTCAAAAAAGCGAGAGAGAAAACAACAAAAGAAAAAAATATATTGCTTTAATATATATACTTCAAATTAACATTTAGCATGCTTCTAACATCATTTATTCAAGTCCCATCTACAGCTTAACAAAAAATCGAACCTCACTTCTAAAACTTAACAATTTTGCTGTTTATGCTGGAAATAGTCCATGTGACAAAATTTAATTACACTTTACATTCGAGTTTCATCAATTTAAAGTGTCTCTTCTTATGTATGAAGTACACCATAACCTCTAAATGTTATACAGAAACTGTGTAAGTTGAACAACCATGCTATGAATAAATTATGTAGAAAATTGACCATAAATGATATTTTTGTATCCATATCCAAAAAGCATACCATAATGAGAAATCTTGTAATAATTAAGGTTCACATGTTTAAATGAAGACTGAGATCAGCCTGCCTACCCATACAAGAAATCTGTGTCTACAATGCATGCTGCATTTGTAACGGCAACATTCTTTTGTAGAGATTGATCACGAAATCTTTTCTACGGTCATTCCCTTCCGCTGATTCAAAAAAGAAGGGCAGTTGTCAGCTTCTGGTGAATGAATGTGCACTGTACTGGTTATCCACTTACATAGAAGCCTGCCAAGACAAAAGTGTGGATTGGTAAACTGACTGGCTCAAAAATAACCTAAATAGTGTTGACTGGGCCGTTAAACTCCAATACAAACAAACAAACATTTGTAACTACATATCCCATTTTGTACTGAAACACCAAAACGGGTAACTGGCAAACAGAGTTGGCCACGAAAAGCGGCATCTGATCAGGTTCACGACAACCCCTACCTTTGCAAACAGTGTAAATTCAGATCAGATGGCTTTGGATCAGGATTTACACTGTTTGTTATTCTGTTTGTGATTTTGATCGAAAACATATCATGTAATCTGATTGGCTGATGGTCAGAAATGCGATGTGGCTAATTTAAATATACAATAGGATGAGGGTTAAAGAAAAAACTGAAACTAGATCGCGCAGTCGATGGCACGCCATCGCAAATCCCGATGTTTTCCACCTCAATACCCTTGCTTCCATTCATTTACAAAATAAATTAAATTCTTGGAGGAAAAGTGTGTTCCATTAATCCTAAAAATTTGACCTTTTGACCCCTCCCCAGGGCCCCTGGGGTCGGGACCAAAAATAAACGTGCTCTTGCGCAAGCCATTTATATAAGCAACTCACATACCAAATTTGGTTGGATTCCACCCAAGGGTTAAGGAGGAGATAGCCAGACGGACGGATGGAGGCGATAGCAATATCCCCACTTTTTCTTCGAAAAACGTGGGGATAAAGATGTCCCTAACTCTTATCATGCTGTTCACGACAACCCCTATCTTTGAAAACAGTGTAGATCCAGATGAAGAAGCCATCTGATCAGGATCTACACTGTTTGACATGAAGTTTATGGATTTGTAAGAATAAATTACATCAAGTAATCTGATTAGATCAAAGTCAGAAATGGGTGTGGCTTAAATGAATATTCAGCAAGATAAGGGCTAATATGCCTCCTGACCTGGTGCTTTAATTAGCTCTCAGTGGCTCAAACTACCCACCTCAAACACATTTTCATGGTCCCAAGAGCCATCGAAGTTTGACTTTTAACCCTTGTCCTGCTGAATATTCATATATGCCACACCCACTACCGATTATCAACCAATCACATTACTGATGCAAATTATTACAACAAATTCACAACCTGAATGACAAACAATGTAGATCCTGATCAGATGGCTTCTTCAGAAGCCATCTGATCTGGATCTACATTGTTTCAAAGAAAAGGCATATCCGGGTTCAGCAGGACAAGGGTTAATGTACAGTGTTATACAAATTAATTGATTGATTTTGGTCTTAAAGCCCTTTCAAGATTATTTCACTTATTTCGAACTAATCATTTATCAGAGGTGGGCGAAAACACGAGTACCAAGAGAAAAACTACCTGACTGTCCATTGCAGAACTTGGCATCTCGCATGTGACCAGAGCCAGGCTCAAACCCACAGAGATTGAGAGACCTAATGATTTAGACTCTGCACATCTCACCCACTAGGCCACAGAGGCCTGTAAACAAATCAATTGATATACATTGAAACCTCAATAACTTGAACAAAGATGGCATGTTTGCATTGGCTAACTCGAACTGGATCTTGAGTTCATAGAGAATTCTACTGACAGTTTGATAACCATATTTGGATATTTTAAGAAGGTTTTCTAGATTCATTCATTGAAAGTATGTTTGTTGTGTGTACTCAGTAGAGGCAATTCTAGTCAATACAAACAACATACCTTTATTTTATAGCAAGGCGTTGAGGGATCCTTAACCGATTCTCTCAGTGCCTCTGTAAACCTGGCACTATGATTAAATCTCAGTATCTCAAAGTTCTGTCTGGAACAAATTTTCATGGTCCAAAAGATTTTTGAGTTAGAATCTTCCACCTATCAGCTTGAGACATGTCCATTGGGTTTTCAAAATCTTGCTGAAAAGTAGTGTAGACATGTGACTCAAATTATACTAAGGGTGTCACTGTATAATTAGATGATAACAGTAATGATCCTAAGTTTTGGGACAGATAGGCCTAAGCAAACAGTGCAGACCCAGATCAGATGACTGCTTAAGGAGCCATCTGATCAGGGTCTACACTGTTTGCCATTCCATCAGCACCTTTTGGACTTGTAGCTGGATTGTGAAACAAATTTGTTGAAATTTAAGAAGAATTACAGTAAATAAAAATCAAAAAATGAGTTCCTTTAAGAGCAATGAAAACATTCATAAGAAAGAAGATGGGTCATACTACGTAGTTTTGGCTAATAAAGCCTCATCAGTGACCCTGTTATAATCCGGCAAAGAAAGCCAGAGGAAACATACTGCAATTTTGCGAATTTCGAATAGGCAGTTGATACAAAGACTGATAAAAATCAAAATGGGGTCCAAATAATTAAAAACCTGTCTAGAATATGAGTCTAAACCAATAATTTATTTCTGATTTCTCAGAATATTCACGCTGATCTCAAAGGACCAAAAGTAAAATATAAACTGCACTATGGTTGATGTCCGGGGAGACGTTTTACGGCCGCCACACGGCACAACACCAGCTGCATTGAAGGCAAATAAAAATAAAAAAATGAGTTCCTTTAAGAGCAATGAAAACATTCATAAGAAAGAAGATGGGTCATACTACGTAGTTTCGGCTAATAAAGCCTCATCAGTGACCTCCAGGTAAGTCCTCCAGATGTCTGAATTCTTAGGATTTTTACAATAGCTCAGCTAGAAGTACATGTAGGCAGCTAGAATCAGACAGTCAAATGGGAGTGATACATCTGTCATACTTTCTGCCATTTTGAAAGTGAAACATTATGTTTTCCTGTTGGTGTTTGGGGTCTACTCTTAAAGGAAAAAATTTGCTCCTCAGGGAGTAGATGCCAATTGATAAAAGAGACAAACTCCTTTGAATTAGTTGCCTCCCTGGAGGTGTGTCCATCACCCATCATAATGCATAGTGCTACCTCAAAAAGACCCAGAAGTAGAGTGTCCATTACCCATGAGATAGCAGAGGACTAGCCCAAAAAGACCCAGAAGAAGAGTGTCCATTACTCATAAGATTGCATTTGACTAGCCCAAAAAGACCCAGAAGTAGAGTGTCTATTACCCACAAGAATGCACAGAAATAGCCCAACAAGACCCAGAAGTAGAGTCGCCATTACCCATAAAATTGCATAGAACTAGCCCCAAAAGACCCAGAAGTAGAGTCACCATTACATAGGACTAGCCCAAAAAGAGCTAGAAGTAGTGTCCATTACCCATAAGATTGCATAGGACTAGTAAAAAATTACCCAGAAGTAGAATGCCCATTGCCCAAAAGATTGCTTAAGACTAGCCCAAAAAGGCCCAGAAGTAGAGTGTCCATCACCCATAAGATTGCATAGGACTAGCCCAAAAAGACCCAAAAGTAGATGGTTGTGCTTCAAGAGTAGAAGGCTATTTACCCTGCCATCACTAATGACAAGGTGGCTTTTGCTT
This sequence comes from Lucinisca nassula, assembly GCA_963580285.1. NCBI lineage: Eukaryota > Metazoa > Mollusca > Bivalvia > Lucinida > Lucinidae > Lucinisca > Lucinisca nassula. The sequence goes on along the minus strand of OY757021.1, from coordinate 96,244,242 downwards.
ATGAGCCATGCCATAGGAATTCCTGTTTTGTCATTTTGAACAACAAAGGTGTGGATCAGCCTGCACATCTGTGCAGTCTGGTCAGCATCTTTATTTCTGCTGCAAGTATAATACAATACCTCTATTTTCTCTCGCTAAAGTTGGAAAACTGGGTTTCTTGTTATGAGCTCATATGGTGATGGTACATTGCTTAATAACTTATTGAGAAATTCTCATTTTTTATACCACAGACAGTGTGTGAGTAGTTACTGCTGGTACAAGGTGACTGGGAAACAAAAGTTTAAGTGAAGATGCAAAATAAAACCAAGTATTATTAAACTCCTACATACCAGTATTGGCTGTGAGACACCAAGTTCTGCAACAAAAGGTCAGGTGTTTTTTTGCGGGGTATTCTGTTTCTTTGCCCACCTGATTAACGATTGGTGCGATGTAAGTGAAATAATCTTGAAAGGGTTGTAAAAAAAAATGTGCTGGTACTGGCCCACCTGAATTAGTAAAATGAACATGGTTAACGTGTAATGTACAGCATTTAAATAGATTCATACCTCTTTTACATTGATTTAAAAATAAAATTGATTTAGTTAATTGCATTAATTTAGCCGTGACAGGTGGAAGTTTGTGTTGGTATATGTGTGCATTGGGAAGGCAAAAATCAGGTTGTGCATCCTTTGATGCAGTTCAGCCCACAAAAGATTCACAGCCTAATTTTTGCCTACTCTGTCTGCCTCAAAATGCTTTTGAGTTTAGAGGCTGGCCATACAAGCCCAGCAAAAACTCTGATAGGAGTTGGTAATATGCAGTCTGATAAGAGTTTATATTTGATGCATTAGGGCCTATTTCTCATGGGTTGGCTGAATTATATTTTCCATTTGGGGCACTCTACAGCTTAAATATATTTTACTGGTAATACTTTTTTCAGCTTCTGGAAGAGATATGTCAGAAGAATGGATGGGGGAGCCCAAGTTTTCAGCTTCATTCAACTGTAACAAGAGATGGCTCTGGGGATGTGCAGCTGTTCCTCTATAAAGTATGTTCTTGTTTGGTTGACTGGTTTAGGTTGATCCATGACACATAAAAATGTGCCTTCTGGTTGGTCCAACCAGTGGTGACTGGTCAGCCTGATTCCGTAAAGCCATAGCTGTTTAACCCATTGTATGCGGGAAGCCCCAAAAGGGGTGCCTTGGCAAACAGTGCAGGCCCAGATCAGACGACGCAGAACGCGGCATCTGATCAGGGCCTGCACTATTTGCTAACAGAATTTTCCATCAAAAATAGAATGAAAATGGAAGAATAGGCCTGACACCCCTTATATGACAAATGGACTTGTCCAGCATACAGCAATGGAAGAGTCCACTAGCATACAATGGGTTAGGCAAAGTAAAGACTGATATATTATGTAATAACAAACACCTTTGCAAACAGTGTAGATCCAGAAGCCATCTGATCAGGATCTGCACTGTTTTAGATTTAGTTTGCAAATTTGAATGAATGTACCATCTCGTGGATTGCCAGTAATCATTTATTCAGCAGGACATGGGTTAAAGTTTCATTGAGAAGCAAATTCTTTGATCAGACTGCTCAGATATTAAAGCTGAACCCTCACATGTTTTAAAGCACTCCTGGTGCATCTCACTTTTAATGGTCTTGTCAAAAAATCATTGTGTCATATCAAGCATTATTGACTGTCGATTGATGGGACTTTGTCCCAGCCTGATATAAATTTCACCCATCAGGTTCTATATCAGGCCCTGAGGTTAGCAAACTTATTCTTGCTCTACTCAGTTGAACATGAAATTTGTCCTGGTCATAAATTTTAAAATGCCCACATTTGTTGGTATTTTAAAATTTTATAGCAGGACACTTGGTTGATACCTGCAGGAAACTGATTTGTAGTTAAGTATTTTTAAGTCCTACAAATTTCATGCTCTAGTAGTTCTCCTTATGAGACAGCATTCAAATTTAACAGTATTTTTCAAAGTGTACCTCTCTCCCTCTGTACTGATTTGGTATGGGCAAGGACTTCGATGATATCATTAGAATATGACCATCTGATCTGGATATACACTGTTTACAGAAGTAAAGCATATCCGTACTTAAAATGTAGAATGCTTGAATTATCATTTGGTGTCATTTTTAGCTCACCTGAGCCGAAGGCTCATGTGAGGTATTAGTATACCACGAGCCGGCGTCCGTCGTCCGTCGTCGTCGTCCACACTTTCAAAGAAGTATATCTCCGGAACCAGTGGGCCAATCTTGATCAAATTTCATGTGAAGCATTATCAGGTAGGGGGAAAGGCTGCATACTGTTTTCGGGCAGATCGGATTGGAACTCTGGTTGCCATGGCAACAAATAGCTCCCATAGACTTAACATAGGAAAAAGCTTGTCATCACTCTAGCTCCGTCAATTTTTTTCTGATCGACTTCATTCTTGCAGATAACGAGGACAGGCATGAAATCTCGATCAAGTTCGATTTTGGGCTGAATCGGATTATTCACTCAGGAGTTACGTGCCCTTGAGCGTTCTTAACATAGGAAAAAGCTTGTCATCACTCTAGCTCCGTCAATTTTTTTCTGATCGACTTCATTCTTGCAGATAACGAGGACAGGCATGAAATCTCGATCAAGTTCGATTTTGGGCTGAATCGGATTATTCACTCAGGAGTTACGTGCCCTTGAGCGTTGAAAAAATTGCCTATTGACTTAACATGGGGAGAATGTTGTCATCACCGTAGCTGCTTCAATTATTTTCAGATTGGCTTTATTCTTGCAGATAACCAGCACAGCCATGAAATCTCGGTCAAGTTCGATAACTGGCAGAATCGGATCATTCACTTAGGAGTTACCTGCCCTTGTGTGGTTTTGCATTAGGGTTAAAGGGAATTTCAAAAATGTATATCTTAAAGACTACTTGGCCAACTTCGATCAAATTTCATGTGTCGCATTATTGGGCAAGTGGAAAGGCTTCATTAGGTTTTCAGGCAGATCTGAGTGGAACTCTGGTTGCCATGGCAACATCTAGCTCCCATAGACTTCACATAGGAAAAAGCTTGTCATCACTCTAGCTCCGTCAATTTTTTTCTGATCGACTTCATTCTTGCAGATAACGAGGACAGGCATGAAATCTCGATCAAGTTCGATTTTGGGCTGAATCGGATTATTCACTCAGGAGTTACGTGCCCTTGAGCGTTCTTAACATAGGAAAAAGCTTGTCATCACTCTAGCTCCGTCAATTTTTTTCTGATCGACTTCATTCTTGCAGATAACGAGGACAGGCATGAAATCTCGATCAAGTTCGATTTTGGGCTGAATCGGATTATTCACTCAGGAGTTACGTGCCCTTGAGCGTTGAAAAAATTGCCTATTGACTTAACATGGGGAGAATGTTGTCATCACCGTAGCTGCTTCAATTATTTTCAGATTGGCTTTATTCTTGCAGATAACCAGCACAGCCATGAAATCTCGGTCAAGTTCGATAACTGGCAGAATCGGATCATTCACTTAGGAATTACCTGCCCTTGTGTGTTTTTGCATTAGGGTTAATGGGAATTTCAAAAATGTATATCTTAAAGACTACTTGGCCAACTTTGATCATTCATGTGTCGCATTATTGGGCAAGTGGAAAGGCTTCATTAGGTTTTCAGGCAGATCTGAGTGGAACTCTGGTTGCCATGGCAACATCTAGCTCCCATAGACTTCACATAGGAAAAAGCTTGTCATCACTCTAGCTCCGTCAATTTTTTTCTGATCGACTTCATTCTTGCAGATAACCAGTACAGGCATCTAAAATCTCGGTCAAGTTCGATTTTGGGCCGAATCGGATTATTTGCCTTGGAGTTACCTGCCCTTGAGCATAAAAAAATACGTTGTGACCACGATAGCAACTTTATTTTTATTCAGATCAGCTTCAAACTTGCAGGTAACGTGGACAGGCATAAAATCTCAGTTAAGTTCGAATCGGAATATTGACCTCGGAGTTACATGACCTTGAGCGACAAAAAATTTGCCCATAGACTTTACATAGGGAAAATGTTGTGACTACGATGGCGACTTGAATTTTTTTCAGATCAGCTTCAAACTTGCAGGTAACGAGGACAGACATAAAATCTCGGTTAAGTTCGATTTTGGGCCGAATCGGATTATTTGCCTTGGAGTTACCTGCCCTTGAGCATAAAAAAATACGTTGTGACCACGATAGCAACTTTATTTTTATTCATATCAGCTTCAAACTTGCAGGTAATGATGACAGGCATAAAATCTCGGTTAAGTTCAATTTTGGGCCGAATCGGAATATTGACCTCGGAGTTACGTGACCTTGAGCGACAAAAATTTTGCCCATAGACTAAATTAGGGAAAATGTTGCGACTACGATAGCGACTTGAATTTTTTTCAGATCAGCTTCAAACTTGCAGGTAACGAGGACAGACATAAAATCTCGGTTAAGTTCGATTTTGGGCCGAATCGGAATATTTGCCTTGGAGTTACCTGCCCTTTAGCATAAAAAAATACGTTGTGACCACGATAGCAACTTTATTTTTATTCATATCAGCTTCAAACTTGCAGGTAACGAGGACAGGCATAAAATCTCGGTTAAGTTCGATTTTGGGCCAAATCGGAATATTGACCTCGGAGTTACGTGACCTTGAGAGACAAAAACATTTGCCCATAGACTTAACATAGGGAAAATGTTGTGACAGAAATAGCGACTTGAATTTTTAGCTCACCTGAGCCAAAGGCTCCAGTGAGCTGATAGTATACCAAGGCTCCGGAGTCCGTCCTCTGTCGTCCGTCCTCTGTCGTCCGTCCATCCGTCGTCCACACTTTTAATGAAGTATATCTCAGAAGGCAGTCAACCAATCTTGTTTAAATTTTATGTGTAGCACCATTGGGCAAGGGGAAAGGCTGCATTAGGTTTTGGAGCTAGTCTGGTTCATTTGTTCCTTCATTCTTCTTTCTCTCCATATAGAGATAATAGACCAATGTTAAATTTTTAATCAAAGATTTCTCAGAAACTATAAAAGCTAGAAGCATCAAATTTGGTATTCAATAGAATAATGATGACTTATTTTGTGTAAGAGACATTGGGCTTTCTCAGCTTATTTGTTCATCTGTTCTTTCATTCTTCTTTCTCTCCATTTTGACCAATGTTAAATTTTCGTCAAAGATTTCTCAGGAACTATAGAAGCTAGAAGTCTCAAACTTGGAATGCAATGCAATAATGATGACTTATATCCTGTAAGGGTCAATGGGCTGGATTCTATTAGCAGATTTAGTAGTCAAGTCTGTGAATTGTTAAAACTTAAGTTCCTCAGGTGAGCGGTTTAGGCTCATTGAGCCTCTTGTTGTTTATTGGGCTCATGATCATAAGAAATAGTTCAAACTTAGGTTCTTGGCATTCCATAATTTATGCTAGTAAAATACTGAATTTATATCCAATAACAACTCAGATAATCTTATTTTTTTCACCAAGGTGACTATTCCTGCACTTGCCTCAGCATTGCTACCATTCCAGCCAACCAAACTCTGTAGAACAGTTGATGAGGCCAAAACCCTGGCAGCAGAATCTTGCCTTCAACAGCTGGGAATACCATTAGAGGGTAAGACACTGAAATGTTTGAAGTGTTTTTTTTTTTTTTTGTTTTTTTTTATCAGTGACGGTTTAACAAAAGAAAGGTTTAAGAAGGCATTTGCTACTAATAGTGGCTGATGAGGGGCTGTCTCTGTATTTTGATCAGTTTTTATACTTTGGAACTCGATTATAATGCAATTTTGTCAAGATAAATTTGGGATGATTTTTCTTTTTTCTCTATTAGAGCATACGCTGTAGGCACTTATCAGAATTGCCAAGATGTGTTTAAGATATAAGGAAAATTATCCTTTAATTATCCTTAGACAGGTTTCATGATCCAGTAAGGAGTCCGAAAGGTGCAGATGGAATGGCAAACAGTGCAGACCCAGATCAGACTTTAGGAGCAGTCTGATCTGGGTTTGCACTGTTTGCTTTGGCCTATCTGTTCCAATACTTAGGATTATTATGGTAGTACACTGCATATTTGTTTGATTTGAGGTTTAACACCCCCGTCAACACTGTAAAGAACATTTTGGAGACGTTGCTTCCAATTTTGTGGGACTTTTAACGACACTGAGATGAAATGACATCTCAAGCCCTGTCACCCAATGAAACTAATAGGGTTTATAAGCATAGACGGGCCGACTCGTACCGCTTTGCCTGGGCAGGCTTAGATCCTTTAAGCAGTTTACCAGTACTTGTGTGCGGGTTGGTTTCAGCTCTGCATGGAAGCATCATGCAGCCCGTATATTTCTTCAAGCCCCGATGGGCGGGGGCCCAAATTTCAAGACTTATGCTAGTGTAAGTGAACAGGCCCCTGAAGACAGATTTTCTCATGACTGGGCTCCTATGCTTATGACAAGTATATGAAATTGAGGATCTTACACGAGTGTTAATGTATTATTGAATTTATTAAAAGAAGTTGAGGAAAACGGATAAAATGCAAGGCTGTGCCAAGCATTTTATCCCTTTTCCTCAAGTTTAATAAATTTAAAAAAACATGAACACAAATGCAACATTCTATTTAATAAACATTGACATAATGACATTTAAAACACATTTTATTCACGATTTTTTAACAAAAATGTCAGTATTATGCCATTAGTAAACACGACATTGTTAAGGATGTCGTATGTGTTACTTTACGGGGCCTATCTAAGGCCCCTGCCCATCAGGGCTTGAAGAAATAGATGGGCTGCATGATGCTTCCACGCAGAGCTGAAACCGACCCGCACAAGAGTACTGGTAAACCGCTTGGAGGATCTTAGCCTCCCCAGGCAAAGCGGTGCGAGTCGGTCTGTCCATGCTTATAAACCCTATTGGTTTCATTGAGTGACAGGGCTTGAGATGTCATTTCATCTCAATGTCAGGTAAAAGTTCCACAAAATTGGAAGCAACGTCTCCAAAATGACCTTTACAGTGTTGACGGGGATGTTAAACCTCAAATCAAACAAATCAAACAAACTGGGCGTATCTATCTAATTTGCATATTTAATCCACTAGTGGATTACCAAATTTAATACATGGCATTATTACAATCTCAGGCGCGACGTCATTTCATAAACTGCAATAACACACTTGTGTGCTAAAATGGTGTTTTTCCTATCTGTAGAACTAGCATTTTTCAGATGTAAATAATTTATATTTTTAGCTCACCTGTCACGTAGTGACAAGGTGAGCTTTTGTGATCACTTTTTGTCCGTCATCCGTCGTGCGTCTGTCCGTGCGCAGGAACGAATGTATACTTGTGTGTTTAAAAGTATGGACACTTCCATTAAACTAAATGCGATTTATTCCGTCAGTGTTTTGTGTGTCTAAAATAGTTACTTGTGTGTCTTTTTTTCCAAGAAATTCCAAGAAATTTCCTGGCAATTTGACACACAAGGGTACTCCGTACGTCTGTAAACAATTTCAAATAAGTATATCTCTAATACCCCATGGTCAATCTTGATCAAATTTTATGAGAAGCATCATCAGGTAGGGGGAAAGGCTGCATATGGTTTTTGGGCTGATCAGATTGGAATTCTGGTTGCCATGGCAACATATAGCTCCCATAGACTTACAATGGGAAAAAATTAAAATATCTTCTTCTCTGAAACCACAGGGCCCAGAGCTTAGATATTTAGCATGTATTAACGGCCAGTGGTCACCTACATAATACCTGCCATTCATGCCCCTGGGGTCCAAATTGGCCACGCCCCGGGGCCCCTTCGCTCCCATAGACTCATAATGGAACAAAAAGCTTCAAAAATCTTCTTCTCGGAAACCACAGGGCAAAGAGCTTAGATATTTAGCATGTAGCAATAGCAAGTGGTCACCTACATAATTCCTGCCAATCATGCCCCTGGGGTCCAAACGGGCCACGCCCCGGGCCCTTTAGCTCCTATAGACTCATAATGGAAAAAAAGCTTCAAAAATCTTCTTCTCTGAAACCACAGGGCCCAGAGCTAAGATATTTGGCATGTAGCAACAGAAAGTGGTCACCTACATAATTCCTGCAAATCATGCCCCTGGGGTCCAAATTGGCCACACCCCGGGGCCCCTTAGCTCCCAAAGACTCCTAATGAAAAAAAAGCTTCAAAAATCTTCTTCTCTGAAACCACAGGGCCCAGAGCTTAGATATTTAGCATGTAGCAATGGCCAGTGGTCACCTACATAATTCCTGCCAATCATGCCCCTGGGTTCCAAATGGGTGACGCCCCGGGGCCCCTTCGCTCCCATAGACTCATAATGGAACAAAAAGCTACAAAAATCTTCTTTTCGGAAACCACAGGGCCAAAAGCTTAGATATTTAGCATGTAGCAATGGCAAGTGGTCACCTACATAATTCCTGCCAATCATGCCCCTGGGGTCCAAATTGGCCACGCCCCGGGGCCTTTAGCTCCTATAGACTCATAATGGAAAAAAAGCTTCAAAAATCTTCTTCTCTGAAACCACAGGGCCCAGAGCTGAGATATTTGGCATGTAGCAACAGAAAGTGGTCACCTACATTATTCCTGCCAATCATGCCCCTGGGGTCCAAATGGGCCACGCCCCGGGGCCTCTTAGCTCACATAGACTCATAATGGAAAAAAAAAGCTTCAAAAATCTTCTACTCAGAAACCACAGGGCCCAGAGCTTTGATATTTAGCATGTAGCAACGGCAAGTGGTCACCTACATAATTCCTGCCAATCATGCCCCTGGGTTCCAAATGGGCCACGCCCCAGGGCCCTTTAGCTCCTTTAGACTCATAATGGAAAAAAGCTTAAATAAAATCTTCTTCTCTGAAACCACGGGGCCCAGGGCTGAGATATTTGGCATGTAGCAACAGCAAGTGGTCCCCTACATTATTGCTGCCAATCATGCCCCTGGGGTCCAAATTGGCCACGCCCCGGGGCCCCTTAGCTCCCAAAGACGCATAATGGAAAAAAAGCTTCAAAAATCTTCTTCTCTGAAACCACAGGGCCCAGAGCTTAGATATTTAGCATGTAGCAACGGCCAGTGGTCACCTACATAATTCCTGCCAATCATGCCCCTGGGTTTCAAATGGGCAACGCCCCGGGGCCCCTTCGCTCCCATAGACTCATAATGGAACAAAAAGCTTCAAAAATCTTCTTCTCGGAAACCACAGGGCCCAGAGCTGAGATATTTAGCAGGTAGCAACGGCAAGTGGTCACCTATATAATTCCTGCCAATCTTGCCCAAGGGGTCGAAACGGGCCAAGCCCTGGGCCCTTTAGCTCCTATACTCATAATGGAAAAAAGCTTCAAAAATCTTCTTCTCAGAAACTTCAGGGCCCAGAGCTGAGGTATTTGGCATGTAGCAACGGTAAGTGGTCACCTACATAAATCCTGCCAATCATGCCCCTAGGGTCCAAATGGGCCACGCCCCGGGGCCCCTTAGCTCACATAGACTCATTATTGAAAAAAAAAAGCTTCAAAAATCTTCTACTCAGAAACCACAGGGCCCAGAGCTTAGATATTTAGCATGTAGCAACGGCAAGTGGTCACCTACATAATTCCTACCAATCATGCCCCTGGGTTCAAAATGGGCCACGCCCCAGGGCCCTTTAGCTCCTATAGACTCGTAATGGAAAAAAGCTTAAAAAATCTTCTTCTCTGAAACCACAGGGCCCAGAGCTGAGACATTTGGCATGTAGCAACAGCAAGTGGTCACCTACATTATTCCTGCCAATCATGCCCCTGGGGTCCAAATTGGCCACGCCCCGGGGCCCCTTAGCTCCCAAAGACGCATAATGGAAAAAAAGCTTCAAAAATCTTCTTCTCTGAAACCACAGGGCCCAGAGCTTAGATATTTAGCATGTAGCAACGGCCAGTGGTCACCTACATAATTCCTGCCAATCATGCCCCTGGGTTTCAAATGGGCAACGCCCCGGGGCCCCTTCGCTCCCATAGACTCATAATGGAACAAAAAGCTTCAAAAATCTTCTTCTCGGAAACCACAGGGCCCAGAGCTGAGATATTTAGCAGGTAGCAACGGCAAGTGGTCACCTATATAATTCCTGCCAATCTTGCCCATGGGGTCGAAACGGGCCACGCCCTGGGGCCCTTTAGCTCCTATAGACTCATAATGGAAAAAAGCTTCAAAAATCTTCTTCTCTGAAACTTCAGGGCCCAGAGGTGAGGTATTTGGCATGTAGCAACGGCAAGTGGTCACCTACATAAATCCTGCCAATCATGCCCCTGGGGTCCAAATGGGCCACGCCCCGGGGCCCCTTAGCTCACATAGACTCATAATTGAAAAAAAAAGCTTCAAAAATCTTCTACTCAGAAACCACAGGGCCCAGAGCTTAGATATTTAGCATGTAGCAACGGCAAGTGGTCACCTACATAATTCCTACCAATCATGCCCCTGGGTTCAAAATGGGCCACGCCCCAGGGCCCTTTAGCTCCTATAGACTCGTAATGGAAAAAAGCTTCAAAAATCTTCTTCTCTGAAACCACGGGGCCCAGAGCTGAGATATTTGGCATGTAGCAACAGCAAGTGGTCACCTACATTATTCCTGCCAATCATGCCCCTGGGGTCCAAATTGGCCACGCCCCGGGGCCCCTTAGCTCCCAAAGACGCATAATGGAAAAAAGCTTCAAAAATCTTCTTCTCTGAAACCACAGGGCCCAGAGCTTAGATATTAAGCATGTAGCAACGGCCAGTGGTCACCTACATAATTCCTGCCAATCATGCCCCTGAGTTCCAAATGGGCGATGCCCCGGGGCCCCTTCGCTCCCATAGACTCATAATGGAACAAAAAGCTTAAAAAATCTTCTCCTCAGAAATCACAGGGCCCAGAGCTTAGATATTTAGCATGTAGCAACGGCAAGTGGTCACCTACATAATTCCTGCCAATCATGCCCCTGGGGTCCAAAGGGCCCTTTTTAGCTCATATAGACTCATAATGCAAAAAAGCTTCAAAAACCTTCTTCTCTGAAACCACAGGGCCCAGAGCTTAGATATTAAGCATGTAGCAACGGCCAGTGGTCACCTACATAATTCCTGCCAATCATGCCCCTGGGTTCCAAATGGGCGATGCCCCGGGGCCCCTTCGCTCCCATAGACTCATAATGGAACAAAAAGCTTAAAAAATCTTCTCCTCAGAAATCACAGGGCCCAGAGCTTAGATATTTAGCATGTACCAACGGAAAGTGGTCACCTACATAATTCCTGCCATTCATGCCCCTGGGGTCCAAATGGGTCACGCGCAGGGGCCCCTTTGCTCCCATAGACTCATATTTAAAAAAAGCTTAAAAAATCTTCTTCTCTGAAACCACAGCACCCAGAGCTTAGATATTTAGCATGTAGCAACGGCAAGTGGTCACCTACTTAATTCCTGCCAGTCATGCCCCTGGGGTCCAAAAGGGCCACGCCCCGGGGGCCCCTTAGCTCCTATAGGCTCATAATGGAAAAAAAAAACTTCAAAAATCTTCTTCTCTGAAACCACAGGGCCCAGAGCTGAGATATTTGGCATGTAGCAACGGCAAGTGGTCACCTACATAAATCCTGCCAATCATGCCCGTGGGGTCCAAATGGGCCACACCCCAGGGCCCCTTAGCTCCCATAGACTCATAATGGAAAAAAGCTTCAAAATTATTCTTCTCTGAAACCAAAGGGCCCAGAGCTTAGATATTTACCATGTAGCAATGACAAGTAGTCATCTTCATAAATCCTGCCAATCATGCCCCTGGGGTCCAAATGGGCAACACCTTGGGACCCCCTTAGCTCCCATAGACTCATAATGGAAAAAAAAACTTCAAAAATCTTCTTCTCTGAAACCACAGGGCCCAGAGCTTAGATATTTAACATGTAGCAACGGCCAGTGGTCACCTACATATTTCCTGCTAATCATGCCCCTGGGGTCCAAATGGGCCATGCCCCGGGGCCCCTTAGCTCCCATAGACTCATAATGGGAAAAAAAGCTTCAAAAATCTTCTTCTCAGAAACTGTGAAGCACAGAACTTAGATATTTAGTATCTAGCAACATAAAATAGCCAACTACATAAATCCTGTTAACCCTGCCCCTTGGGTCAAAATTGGCCACGCCTGAGCTCATCACCTCCAATAGACTTATAATGGAAAAAAACTTAAAAAATCTTCTTCTATGAAACCATAAGGCCCAGAGCTTAGATTTTTAGTATGTAGCAATGTCAAGTGGCCACCTACATAATTCCTGCCAGTTATGCCCCTGGGATCCAAATTGGCCCCACCCCAGGGTTCTTTAGCTTCCATAGACTTACAATTGGAGAAACTTCAAAACTCTTCTTCTCTGAAACCACAGGGCCCTTATAATGAAAAAAAAGAAAGAAAAAAACAACTTAAAATGGGGAAAAAATTCTTCAAAAATCTTCTTCTCTGAAACCATAAATCCCAGAGCTTAGGTATTTAGCATGTAGCAATGTCGAGTGGTCGCCTACATGAATCCTGCCAATCATGCCCCTGGGGTCCAAATCCTGTGGCCCCTTAACTCCAACAAACTTATAATGGAAAAAGCTTCAAACATCTTCTTTGAAACCATGAAGTACAGACCTTAGATATTTAGTGTATAGCAACACAAAATGGTCGCCTACATACACCTGCCAACCGTGCCCTTTGGCTCATTAGCTTTTATAGACTTATACTTGAAAAAACTTAAAAAAATCTTTTTCTCCAAAACCATAAGGCACAGATTTTGTTTGATTTGAGGTTTTACATCCCCGACAACACTGTATAGGTCATTTTGGAGATGTCTCTTCCAATTTTGTGGGACTTTTACCAGACATTGAGATGAAATTACATCTCAAGCCCTGTTGCCCAATGAAACCAGTAGGGTTTGTAAGCATGGACACCGCTTTGCCTGAGCTTAGCTATTTAGTATGTAGCAATGTCAAGTGGTCTCCTACACTAATGATTTTCTCGTACACAGGTGAGCGATATAGGGCCATTGGGCCCTCTTGTTCTGATTTCTAGTTTAAATATAGATTGTGGATGCTGTTAGAACCACCTCATAAAAGTACGGTTTAGAGAGGTGTTCATTAAACAGTCTTGTTAATGTGATGATTACTGATTAGAGGATAGAGAAAAACAAGTAATCTGAGACATGTAAATTTCTATCAAAAATTATTTTTTGGTAGAGGTCATCCTGAAGCTAGATTTCCTTACTAGTAACCATCTCTGATTTTCTGTATTAGCTTGTGTTTTTGGCTGGTCTATTGTAAGTTAGAAATTGCCTTAAAACAAACTCATGTTCTTCATCATTTCAGCATTCTGGTTTACTTTCATTTTGGAGCCATGGCTCTTTGAACATCGAAAATAATCGTCTCATTCATGTATTCTTGTCCACTTTATTAAGGGATGATTAGATTTTGAAAACCTTGACTTTATTTTAAAGGGCACAAGCCCACCCCCCCCCCCCCCCCCCCCCACCACAACCAAAAAATTGAAATTGAAAATGAGAATTTTAATTCTGGTTTACTTTGGCTCTTTGGACATTAAAAATAGTCATCTCAGTCATGTATTCCTGTCAACTTTATTAGCATCCTTACTTTGAATTCATTTTTGATTGTGATATGGCACTTGCTTGATATAATTATAGTGGTGGGGCATCATGCAGTGCTTGCAGCTTTTAGTGCATAATTACAAAGAATCACAACTGCACTTCATGCCTGCTATTATACTCTCTGAAATTTTGATTGTCTGATCATCAGCTCTGTGTCTACTACATAACTGACACCATTAATTTTGTGATATTTTCATAAACTTCAAACAAAAGTAAAGCACGTGATGATGTGCAGATCACATGATCCGTAGCTGGTTTACCTACATTTGGAGTTACAGCCCTTTGAACATAGGAAATATTGAAAATAGCCATTTTTACCATGTAGTCTTGTCCACTCTGCGAGTCGAAAATTGTTCGAGATATTTTATGAAATTTCTGACAAATGTAATGCACCATGAGACAACATGCCGAATAAAAGAGCCATAACTCTGTACCTGCTGGGAGTTCTTGTCCTTTGAACATTGAATATAACCATTTCTACCATGTACTTGTGTTCGCTCTATAAGTTGAAAACACTTTTAGATACTTTCATGAATTTTTTCACAAATGTAAACCACCATAAGATGGCATGCAGAACACAAGAACCATAACTGTAACTGTATTGCGAGTTATTGCCCTTAGAACATTGAACATAGCCATTTCTGCCAAGTACTTGTGTTTGCTCTGTAAGTTGAAAACCGTTTGAGATATTTTCATGAAACTTCACACAAATATAAAGCACCGTGAGATGATGTGCCTAACTTTGTTTAGCCTACTTTTGGAGTTGAACAGTATTAAAATATTGAAAATTGTCATTGGAATCATGTACTTTTGTCCCCTGTGTAAGTTAAATACCGTTTCAGGTATTCTGATGAAACTGTACACAAATATAAAGCAGCATGAACCTAGGTGCAGAATTTAAAAACTGTAACTCTAGTTAACTTAATTTTGAAGTTATGGCCCTTTGAACATTGAAATAGTGATTTCTGTAATATATTTGTGTACCCTCTGTAACTTGAAAACTTTTACAGTTTTTTTGATGCAAATGTTTACCACCATGATACAATGTGCAGTACACAAGAGCCATAACTCTGAGTCACATGCTTTTGGAGTTACCACCCTTAGAATATTGTAAATAGTCATATATGTGTGCTCCTTCTATAACTTGAAAACAATTACAGAGATTTTCTTGAAGCTTTGCATTAATGTAGAGTAGCATTAGATCAGTGTTGTGCCTAGGTCTGAAATTGCAAGGGACACCTGTGGCCCCCAGCCTTCTTTTCAGGGGGTCATTTAGAAATTTTAAGGGACACTGACAGACGACGGACGAAAAGCGACATGTAACTGTTCTGTCATTGAAACTAGGCATCAGAAATAAAATTATTGTTCATGCTGTGTTTCTTATTTTATATCCAGATTTAAAAAGAAATTTAAAATATTAATTTACAACAAATCAAAACAGCAACATTTGACTGAAACAAGGCTGGCATTTCATGCTAGTTTTTCCATTAATATCAACTTCCATCAGCCATGGATAATCTCTAGACCACTCTTTTTGAAAATGTCTATCTTTATTTTCTTTGTTTGTCTTGCTTTTTTTCAGCGGTGGCTCAATCAATGACTCATTTACGCTACTTTCAGGCAGTGCATGGTTGGCTGGCGAAGATGCAGCCGCAAACATACTCTCGGCTGCCTCTGGATTCGAAATCTTAGGGGCTACAGCCACAAATTGAGTTATTCGCAGCTGCCTCTTCGCCATCTTGATGCTTTTGACTGCTTTATATAATAGTTCACGGTCAGCGATACGCTTATTTATCGGTAAAAAATAGAATTCTGCGGTAAACCCGACTCATTTCAGTTATCTCCGCTATATGTTCCGAATGGACGGAGAAGTAACTAATGGACCGAAATGGATCGAATTTAAAAACTGCCGATTTTTCCGGGCGCGCCCATTGGCCCGCACTGGTTTATTTTTAGAGGGCCATTGCTGCATAAATCGCGGGAATGGCGCAATGGCGCGGCCTAGGCACAACACTGTTAGATGACATGTAGAACACAAAAACCGTATCTCTGGAAATCATTTTTGACAGAGATATGGCACTTGCTTGATGTAAGTACATTTTTTGGTGTGTGTGGGGGAGCGGGTGGGGGTGAGGGTGGAGAACATATTGCACTGCTTGCAGCGCTTTTATTGAAATGAAGGCAGTGTATGGTGGTAAAATACAATGAAGCATGAAGTGGGAAGTGCTGCATGAACAGTTTCAGCATTAATTGTGAGGGCTAAAAACAGAACAGTTGTTTTTTGTTACAGTTACAAGTACTTGTCTCTTATCTCTTGCTTTGTTATTTTGTTTGAGTGTTAGCTAGAAGCCTAGTTGCTAGATGGCTATGTATATCTGCTTGTTTGGCATCTTTTCATCTGCTAGGTCCAGAGTTGTTTCAAGGTAGACCACTGACCATGCCTGTGACAGTGCCTCTGCCCAGTATCTTACCCCCACCACCAGCCGGGCGTGACATCTCATATACCACAGCATCTGTACCACAGCCGCTGAAAATGCCTCCACCACCGAGTAAGCCTAATTAATCATTTCCTCTGTAAGACAGCTTGCAGCAAAAGTTACAAGATAATCTGTTCAGTGAGTAAAAGCACAGATCAGCCTGTGCCTTATCCATTTCAACCCTGTTGACTGCTACAAATCTACAGACCTGGATGAGATGGCTTATAATGAGCCATCTGGTCAGGATCTACACTGTTTGCCATTCTGAGTATTACTTAAACCCCATTGGCGAAAATGGATGTGTGCGAATTAAAAAAAAATGAAGAATCCTCTTCAGAAACTGAAGGAGTTGAAAGAGTTTCAAGAGTTGTCCCTTTTTAACCAATGTTTGTACTGGAAACCCCGAAGCGGGTAATTGAAAAACAGCCCAGGCCCAGATCACGGCGTCTGATCAAGGGCCCATTTCAGGCTTACATTGTTTGCAAAAAGTTTAGCCCTTTTCCAAGTAAAGTTTGAAGAAAACAACCTGACTCCACTAAATTTTGAAATGGACTAAAGGTGGCAGATTCCATTTGGTACAAAATTGGTTAAGTAACATTGAATAGCAAACCATCTGTAGCAGGCCCCTGTGTGCAGAGAAGACTTTTCAGTCTACACAAATGCACATACTGATCAGAGTCTTTGCTCCTGGCATAAATAATCTTCAAAATATTCTAGTTTGGCGGCTTCCTGTAAGATCCAAGATTTGCTTTGGCAGAACAACCAATTTTTACCAGCCAGGGAATTGCAAAATTAACAAGAAGACCTGTGAGACTTACAAAGATTCAGATCGGTCTGTGCCATAGCTCAAGTTAAGGAAGAGTACTGAAAATAATTTACGGATAATTTTCTTCTCAACTAAAAACAGGCAAGGTTGATAATTGAAGAATAGTTTTCCTTATTTCTGCATATAAACCTATGTTGTGGGTGTTCATTAGAACCACAACTTAGGTTTTTATGGAGAATTGACAAAAACTATCCTTCAGTTATGACAAAATACCAACCTTATCTATTGCCATGTTCTCAATTAAAATATAATATGTGGTGGATTCTTGCTAGAATCCCATCATTAAGGCAATTCTAACAAGTACCTTCAAGATATTTTTCAATTAAGAAATTATTTATAAGGAACAGTTCTCCAAAATAAGGAAGATTTCTCTCACTTATCCTCCGATTACTTCTCCTTGTCTTGAGCTATGTTGCATTTACTAGAGTCTTGGTTTATGTTTTGGATCCCCAGAGACTGTAGAAGTCACATACAGACAGTGAACACTGATCAGACTGCATTTATGCACAGGCTGATATGAGCCTTTTTTGTCATGTAGATCTTGTAGATTTTATCATGCTGCTCAGTTTATTGCTTTAAGGATTCTTTTGTCTAATTTAGATTTGCATTTCATTTCATTATGCTTGTGCTAATCACTCTGGCCAGAGCTCTATATCAGCAATGTTTCAGAGAGATTTTATGAAGAAATTTTTGTTCCAGTCATGCAACAACCTAAAGTCGTGTAGATTTGTTTGTATTGGAGTTTAATGGCCCAGTCAACACTATTTTAGGTTTTGAGCCGGTCAGTTTACCTAGCCACGCTTTTTCTGGGCAGGCGTATACGTAAGTGGTTAACCAGTATGGTGCACAGTCTTTCGCCTGAAACTGACAACTGCCCTTCTTGAATCAGCGGAAGGGAGAAAATGACCGTAGAAAAGATTTCATGATCAATCTCCACGAAAGGATGTTGCCGACCCCAGCAGGTATCGAACCCGCGTCCTCCTGATCACCTGTCAGATGGGCATGGGACTGAGCTACCGAGGCCGGCTAAAGTAAGTCGTGTAGAACCAGTGCATGTGAAAAGGAGACTTTCCACAAAGGTGACCAGCAATGGCTAAGGTGAGCCTGCACATAAACATAGTCTCGCCAGAGCCCTTGCATCTTGCAGACCTTGAGGTTGTTTCACGTAAGAAGTCATGCATCTGTCTATATTAGCTAACTTTGCACTACCACATTAGGAACAGACAGTGAAGAATGCATAGGACTCTTTCTTTGTGTGACAGCTCAATAGAACTTTCTATCAAAATGTCCCATTTTGCCCTTAACCCTTTACCACTCAGGGATTTTGTGAATTTCGCTGATTTTCACAGTGTTGCATCTGACGGCAACTTTAACTAGCCATTGTTTCATAATGGATGGTCTGTTTTACACCAAACTCGGTATGAATGTTTATTGGGCAGTAGCCTTTCAAATGCAATCTTTCATGACTTGATCATTGTTGTCATGGTAAAGAGGGGGCATCTCAAAGTTGGCAAAAAGTGTGTTTTCACATGAATTTTTGACCACATTTTAATCTTCACACAGCTGTCAAGGCAACAATTAAGGTGTTTGGCACTGTCCATTTTCACTGTTTGCAGCATGTTTTATCAGCATCAATTTTCAGGCATTCATGACCCCAGACACCCTCAGATATAAATTTTAGCTGCCGGTTGGGCCATACACCCAAAATTTTTCTGAATGGGGGGGGGGGGGGGGGTTGCCCCCCCCCCCCCTTCAATCCCCCCCCAGAATATTTTTAGTGGGGAGGCGCGCGAAAAAACAGGTCACTTTTTTGTCCAACAAATCCTAAAGCAAACATAACTATCCAGGGGTAGAAATGCAGATTTTAGGTGCTTCTGGGCCTTAAAATGGGTGGGGGGGGGGGGTGGGGGGTGCAGACACGTAAAAACACGTATCTGAGTGGTAAAGGGTTAATAGGGACCTTAAATCATACCATTTTGGGACATCACCTGCCAGCTGTTTTGAAGCAGCATCTCTAAAACCATTGGGCAAATTGAAGCCAAAGCCAACTTACACGTGGGGACTCCATGGGTTGGGCAACAGAGGTGTGTGTGTGTGTGGGGGGGGGGGGGTGCTCTTTGTCGCATGTTTGTTTGATTTGAGGTTTTAACATCCCCATCGACACTATTTATGTCATTTTCAAGTGGAGATGTTGCTTCCGATTTTGTGGGACTTTTAGTAGACATTGAGATGAAATGACTTCTCAATCCCTGCCGCCCATTGAAACGAATAGGGTTTATATGCATGGACGGTCCAACTCGCACCACCTTGCCTAAGGCTTAGACCTAAGCGGTTTACCAGTACTCATGTGCGGACGGTTTCAGCACTGTGTGGAAGCATCATGCAGCCCAATCTATTTCCCCAATCCCTGATGTGAACAATGTCATTCAGTGACCATCCATGATCACCCAGATTTAATAGTTAAGACTTCTTTTCCATGGAAAGATTTTAGCTGACTGAAGCCAAATTATGGATAGAGCTTCTAAAGTATGTTGGAATGGAAATTTATTCATGGTGTTTGGATTAAAAGCAAAAGACAACCACCATGCCCAATTGTTGTAAAACATTTGAAAATTGTCTATTCTGGAACCAAATTGTTGATGACCCTGGAGCTTAGTATGCAAAACTGGGTACTCAAGCCTTACAAAATGCATTAATATGATGACTCTGGATTGACCTTGATCTATTTTATGGTAAGGTTTGATATGATCCTCTTCACTGTTGTATTCTGTAATACCAAAGCTGGTATTTGGAATCAGCTAAATGACTTAACACACATTGTGAATCCATCAATAATGCTGAAGATAAAGGCCGCCCACTGACTTTGGTGCAGGCTCATTCAAATGCAATAGTTCAGCTCATATTGTGAGAAACTGTTTGCAGATTGAAGCCTTATTAGCTCACCTGAGCCGAAGGCTCATGTGAGGTATTAGTATACCACGAGCCGGCGTCCGTCTTCCGTCTTCCGTCGTCCGTCGTCCACACTTTCAACGAAGTATATCTCTGGAACCAGTGGGCCGGCCTTGATCAAATTTCATATGAACCATCATCAGGTAGGGGGAAAGGCTGTATTAGGTTTTCGTGCAGATCGGATGAGAACTCTGGTTGCCACAGCAACAAAGAGCTCCCATAGGCTTAACATAGGAAAAAGCTTGTCATCACTCTAGCTCCGTCAATTTTTTTCTGATCGACTTCATTCTTGCAGATAACGAGGACAGGCATGAATCTCGATCAAGTTCGATTTTGGGCTGAATCGGATTATTCACTCAGGAGTTACGTGCCCTTGAGCGTTGAAAAAATTGCCTATTGACTTAACATGGGGAGAATGTTGTCATCACCGTAGCTGCTTCAATTATTTTCAGATTGGCTTTATTCTTGCAGATAACCAGCACAGCCATGAAATCTCGGTCAAGTTCGATAACTGGCAGAATCGGATCATTCACTTAGGAGTTACCTGCCCTTGTGTGTTTTTGCATTAGGGAATTTCAAAAATGTATATCTTAAAGACTACTTGGCCAACTTTGATCAAATTTCATGTGTCGCATTATTGGGCAAGTGGAAAGGCTTCATTAGGTTTTCAGGCAGATCTGAGTGGAACTCTGGTTGCCATGGCAACATCTAGCTCCCATAGACTTCACATAGGAAAAAGCTTGTCATCACTATAGCTCCGTCAATTTTTTTCTGATCGACTTCATTCTTGCAGATAACCAGTACAGGCATAAAATCTCGGTGAAGTTCGATTTTGGGCCGAATCAGATAATTCACTCAAGAGTTAGGTCCCCTTGAGCGCCCGAAAAATTGCCTATCGACTTAACATGGGGAAAATGTTGTCATCACTGTAGCTGCTTCAATTTTGTTTGGATTGGCTTCATTCTTACAGATAACCAGCACAGCCATGAAATCTCGGTCAAGTTCGATAATTGGCAGAATCGGATCATACACTTAGGAGTTACCTGCCCTTGTGCATTTTTGCATAAGGGTTAATGTGAATTTCAAAAATGTATATCTTGAAGACTACTTGGCCGACTTTGATCAAATTTCATGTGTAACATTATTGGGCAAGTGGAAAGACTGCATAAGGTTTTCATGCAGATCTGAGTGGAACTCTGGTTACCATGGCAACATATAGCTCCCATAGACTTAACATAGGAAAAAGCTTGTCATCACTCTAGCTCCGTCAATTTTTTTCTGATCGACTTCATTCTTGCAGATAATAAGGACAGGCATAAAATCTCGGTCAAGTTCGATTTTGGACCGAATCAGATAATTCACTCAGGAGTTACTTGCCCTTGCGCGACTAAAAAATTTCCTATAGACGTAACATGGGGAGAATGTTGTCATCACCATAGCGGCTTCAATTTTTTTTTGGATTGGCTTTATTCTTGCAGATTACCAGGACAGGCTTGAAATTTCAGTCAACTTCGATAACTTGAAGAATTGGATCATTCACTTAGGAGTTACCTGTACTTGACTCTTTTAGCATTAGGGTCAATGGAAATTTCAGAGATGTATATCTCCAATACTACTTGAACGATCTTGATCAAATTTAATATGTAGCACCATTGAGCTGGGGTAATGACTGCATAAGGCCTGGAGGTAGATGGGATTGGAACTCTTGTTGCCATGGTAACATAAAGCACCTATAGATTTTACATTAGGAAAACTTTGTTATCATTCTACATGTAGTTGCTTCAATTTTTTTCAGATCAGCTTTAATCCTGCAGATATCCAGGACTGGCATAGGTCAAGTTTGATTTTGAGCAGAATTGGATTATTTGCTTGAGAGTTATGTGCCCTTGAGCATTTTAAAATTCGATATAAAATTTGTAACAAGGTATCCCTAAAGATGATAACAAGGTGTCCATAGGTATACTTTCTGATGGACCTTTGATAAACTCATGTCTGCTCTGCAAGATGAAATCTGTTTGAGATATTTGCATTCAAGTTCACATAAATGCTAAACTGGACCTGACATCTTCGGATGATGTTCATGTCAGAGTTTCTACAGTAATGTAAAGCATCATTAGACCTTGTGCATGTTGGATATACTGTATAACGTCTATATTTAAACTTGCAGGTAACGAGGACAGACATAAAATCACGGTTAAGTTCGATTTTGGGCCGAATCGGATTATTTGCCTTGGAGTTACCTGCCCTTGAGCATGAAAAAATATGTTGTGACCACGATAGCAACTTTATTTTTATTCAGATCAGCTTCAAACTTGCAGGTAACGAGGACAGGCATAAAATCCCGGTTAAGTTCGATTTTGGGCCGAATCGGAATATTGACCTCGGAGTTACGTGACCTTGAGCGACAAAAAATTTGCCCATAGACTTAACATAGGGAAAATGTTGCGACTACGATAGCGACTTGAATTTTTTTCAGATCAGCTTCAAACTTGCAGGTAACGAGGACAGACATAAAATCTCGGTTAAGTTAGATTTTTGGCCGAATCGGATTATTTGCCTTGGAGTTACCTGCCCTTGAGCATAAAAAAATACGTTGTGACCACGATAGCAACTTTATTTTTATTCAGATCAGCTTCAAACTTGCAGGTAACGTGGACAGGCATAAAATCTCAGTTAAGTTCGAATCAGAATATTGACCTCGGAGTTACATGACCTTGAGCGACCAAAAATTTGCCCATAGACTTTACATAGGGAAAATGTTGTGACTACGATAGCGACTTGAATTTTTTTCAGATCAGCTTCAAACTTGCAGGTAACGAGGACAGACATAAAATCTCGGTTAAGTTCGATTTTGGGCCGAATCGGAATATTTGCCTTGGAGTTACCTGCACTTGAGCATAAAAAAATACGTTGTGACCACGATAGCAACTTTATTTTTATTCATATCAGCTTCAAACTTGCAGGTAACGAGGACAGGCATAAAATCTCGGTTAAGTTCGATTTTGGGCCGAATCGGAATATTGACCTCGGAGTTACTTGACCTTGAGAGACAAAAAAATTTGCCCATAGACTTAACATAGGGAAAATGTTGTGACAGAAATAGCGACTTGAATTTTTAGCTCACCTGAGCCAAAGGCTCCAGTGAGCTGATAGTATACCAAGGCTCCGGAGTCCGTCGTCTGTCGTCCGTCCATCCGTCGTCCACACTTTCAATGAAGCATATCTCAGAAGGCAGTCGACCAATCTTGTTTAAATTTTATGTGTAGCACCATTGGGCAAGGGGAAAGGCTGCATTAGGTTTTGGAGCTAGTCTGGTTCATTTGTTCCTTCATTCTTCTTTCTCTCCATATAGAGATAATAAACCAATGTTAAATTTTTAATCAAAGATTTCTCAGGAACTATAAAAGCTAGAAGCATCAAATTTGGTATTCAATAGAATAATGATGACTTATTTTGTGTTTTCTCAGCTTATTTGTTCATCTGTTCTTTCATTCTTCTTTCTCTCCATTTTGACCAATGTTAAATTTTCGTCAAAGATTTCTCAGGAACTATAGAAGCTAGAAGTCTCAAACTTGGAATGCAATGCAATAATGATGACTTATATCCTGTAAGGGTCAATGGGCTGGATTCTATTAGCAGATTTAGTAGTCAAGTCTGTGAATTGTTAAAACTTAAGTTCCTCAGGTGAGCGGTTTAGGCTCATTGAGCCTCTTGTTAAATATTGTGCTTCAGTGGTTTGAAGGGGTAATAGTGAAAATGCATTGGTAGTTGCCTGTCAGACCAAGATGGCTACCATACCCATAGAATTTAGAACTTCTCTGGAACCAAAGGATCGGCAGCATTCGGGCATAATATTAAGCACATTGGTGACTGAGCTACTACAAAATTTGTTCAGCTGATGATCCTAGATTGACCTTAGCCTTGCACAGGCAAATTTGGACCCTTAAGATCTCGTCTGAGAAAACATAAAACTAAGAGCTTTTTGAAAATATTCTAACTTGAGATATCTCCATTGGTATGCTATATTTCCATTGGAATGTGACACATCTGTATAAAACAAAAGTTTGCTTAATTATTGGTTAAGAATGCAAAGCACTTAGGGTGACATTCAGATTTCAATTTGAGATCATAGATTTGCATTTTCTTTTTCATGAGTGTTGTCTTCATAAAGCTGTTGAGGAAATGATTAGAAAATCCGGGACAGTTATTCAGGACTACATGTTTTGTTAATCTGAGATCACTTTCATCACACAGATTGGTTGAATTTATATTTTGTGTGGTGAACATGCGAAGATTGGTGCCAGATGTACATGGTATTTTATTTGATTTTGTGGTTCGTTAGAAGTTAAGAAGTCATCATGAACAAATAATTACACATCCATATGTTTTTGTGTGTCATAGACCTTTTGGTTGTCAATGCAGCATAACTGAGAAATATTTCTGGCAAATTAGATATGTTTGGTTATGTGTAAAATCACAAAAATAATAAGGAATTGTCAACTACCAATCAGTCCCCAATTTAGTGCCATTGCTCCAGGAATATTCAGCTGTCAAGCCATTTCCTTGGCCCAGCAATTGTCTAAAACACAAGTCTTCAACATGTTACCATTTCTCCAAATTCTCAAAACCTTTCGAATTGTGTTTTAGATGATAGCTGCTGCATGATGTGAAGTGCTGTACTGAAACATGTTAAAAGATATAATCTTCGTAAAAAATCATATTTTGTTTCATATCTTTCAGTTACTGGAGACTTTCCATATGATGCATATCACCCACCTCACAGCTATGCCACAGGAATTCCAGGTTATGCCACAGCCCCTCCTCCTGCCATGTAGACGGTCATTTGGAGAGAAAGCTGAGCTAGATGGAGGGAAAACATACCTTTTGACCTGTACACTTAGCAAAGACTCAGATCAGACTGCATATCTGTACAGTCTGATCAGTCTCTTTGCTGTGTGCTGAATGGCTGCAGGGTGACCTAAAGTTTCATTGTACATTCAGGGAAGATTTAGCGCTGACTGAGAGGGTGCTCAACTGAGCATGTTCATGAGAAAGTCACGCGTAGCATTGTGTGTTTGACAAGTTATCCCTCAAATACACATGTATAGCCACCCACAGTAAGGCTTTTGCCTGTAACTTAAAACATATTTTATGTGTACTAACAGTGAAGAATTTTATGATACCCTGCCTGCCTGTTTCTATTTGTAAACATATTCAGTTCTTCACTTTATACCTTTCTGAGAATGTAAAGAGCACATGGAGTTTGAGAGGTCATTGAATATGCTATTAAAGGACTTAAAAGTGCCAAATGCTGCAACAGGTTACATTTTATTTTTTTTTTAGTACACCCCAACCTCTTTATAACACTATTAATGGGATCCAAAGCAGAAACCATGTTAGTTAAAGAAACGTGTTATATTCACACACAAAATGTATAGATTATATAGAAAAATGACCATTTTATAGTCATTTTTCTATATAATCTGTACATTTTTAGCTCACCTGTCACGTAGTGACAAGGTGAGCTTTTGGGATCACTTTTTGTCCGTCATCCGGCGTACGTGCATCCGTAAACTTTTTCTTCAAACAACATCTCCTCCTAAACCACTGATCAGATTTTGACCAAACTTCACAGGAATGATCCTTAGGTGGTCCCCTTTCAAAGTTGTTCAAATGGTTCCAGTCTGTTGCACATCTAGGTCACAGGAACTAAAAATAGATTTTTTTACTGAAAATTTTAAAAATCTTCTCCTCTGAAACCGCAAGGCCCAGGTCTTTGATATTTGGTATGAAGCTTCATCTAGTGGACCTCTACCAAGATTGTTCAAATTATAGCCCTGGGGCCAAAAATGCCTCCGCCCCGGGGGCCTTTGGTTTTGCATAGGCTTATATAGGGAAAGTATTTAAAAATCTTCTTCTCTGAAACCGCAAGGCCCAAGTCTTTGATATTTGGTGTGAAGCTTCATCTAGTGGACCTCAATCAAGATTGTTCAAATTATAGCCCTGGGGCCAAAAATGCCCCTGCCCTGAGGGCCTTTGGTTTTACATAGGCTTATATAGGGAAAATCTTTAAAAATCTTCTTCTCTGAAACCACAAGGCCCAGGTCTTTGATATTTGGTATGAAGCTTCATCTAGTGGACCACTACCAAGATTGTTCAAATTATAGCCCTGGGGCCAAAAATGCCCCCGCCCCGGGGGCCTTTGGTTTTACATAGGCTTATATAGGGAAAATCTTTAAAAAATCTTCTCCTCTGAAACTGCAAGGCCCAAGTCTTTGATATTTGGTATGAAGCTTCATCTAGTGGACCGCTATCAAGATTGTTCGAATTATAGCCCCAGGGCCAAAAATGCCCCCGCCATGGGCCCTTTGATTTTACATAGGCTTATAAAGGGAAAATATTTAAAAATCTTCTTCTCTGAAACCACAAGGCCAGATCTTTAATATTTGGTATGAAGCTTCATCTAGTGGACCTCTACCAAGATTGTTCAAATTATAGCCCTGGGGCCAAAAATGCCCCCGCCCCGGGGGCCTTTGGTTTTACATAGGCTTATATAGGGAAAATCTTTAAAAATCTTCTTCTCTGAAACCGCAAGGCCCAAGTCTTTGATATTTGGTGTGAAGCTTCATCTAGTGGACCTCTATCAAGATTGTTCAAATTATAGCCCTGGGCCAAAAATGCCCCTGCACCGAGGGCCTTTGGTTTTACATAGGCTTATATATGGAAAATCTTTAAAAATCTTCTTCTCTGAAATCACAAGGCCCAGGTCTTTGATATTTGGTATGAAACTTCATCTAGTGGATCTCTACGAAGATTGTTCAAATTATAGCCCTGGGGCCAAAAATGCCCCTGCCCCAGGGGCCTTTGGTTTTACATAGGCTTATATAGGGAAAATCTTTAAAAATCTTCTTCTCTGAAACCGCAAGGCCCAGTTCTTTGATATTTGGTGTGAAGCTTTATCTAGTGGACCTCTATCAAGATTGTTCAAATTATAGCCCTGGGGCCAAAAATGCCCCCGCCCCAGGATCCTTCGTTTTTACATGGACTTATATAGGGAAATTTAAAAAAAATATCTTCTACTCTGAAACCGCAAGGCCCATGTCTTTGATATTTAGTGTGAAGCTTCATCTAAATTGTTCAAATTATAGCCCTAGGAAATAGAAGTCAAGGCAATGAAAACCTTTGAAAATCTTCTTGTCTGAAAGCAGAAGGCCAAGGTCTTTGATATTTGGTATGAAGCTTTGTCTTGTGGATTTCTACCAAGATGGTTCA
This sequence comes from Lucinisca nassula, assembly GCA_963580285.1. Classification (NCBI taxonomy): domain Eukaryota; kingdom Metazoa; phylum Mollusca; class Bivalvia; order Lucinida; family Lucinidae; genus Lucinisca; species Lucinisca nassula. Next base: position 96,217,124 of record OY757021.1, on the reverse strand, counting down.
AATTATAGCCCTGGAGGCAAAAATGGCCCGCCCAGGGGACCCCAAGGTTTATATATGACTCGTAGACTTACATAAGGAAAACGTTTAAATATCTTGTCTGAAACCAGAAGTCTCCATTCTTTTATATTTGGTATGAAGCTTCACCTTTTAGACCACTACTAAGATTAATCATATTATAGCCCGGGGCCAATAATGGCTCTCCCAGGGGCCCACTTGATACCCGGTATGGATCAGGTGAGCAATCCAGGGCCAACATGGCCCTCTTGTTTTGGGATACATGTATTTTTGGTATCCATCTTGAAACTGTTACATCAAAAACTGGGTTATAATGAACAGCGTTATAAGGAGGTTATGGTGTATTTGTTTCTGAGAAAATCAGACCTCCTTTCATGTGAAATGTGTGGCAGATGATTCACATGGAAAGTCAAGTCTGATTTTCTCTGAAAAATAATATAAAAATTTTAGAATGTTTGCTACTATTGCATGGTGCTATTTGGATTCTTAGTTCCATGTTTTTTTCTGTGCTCAGGCTTAAGTGTGTTACTTCTTAAAACTGTGATATATTATTACCTAATGCTGATAGTTCTTCATTTGTGATATATATCAAAATAAAAGTATTTTCAGATATTGAGCTAGGGGCTAGTTGTTCAAAATTAAGGATAACCTTAGTTAATGTATGGTTAAAGCTTTAATCATTTACAGGGCAAATATACTGTCAGATATTTTTGCAGAAAAATGTGAGCAAATGCAAAAGCTGCTCATCTTTTTTTTTCAGCAAAAATGCCACAGTTTTAGATGTTGAACTTACTGAACAGTTATCATTTTGACCACTGACAAGCTTGTTAAGCTAAGGATGCTTTGAACAAGCGGGCCCTGATTGCAAATAAGCTGCAACAAGTAAAAATATATCTTCAGACAAATTGTGCCCAGCAAAGAGACGGATCAGCCTGTATATATTGTCAGCCTGATGTCTCTGGTGAATGCCCATTGATCAGATGCTTCATCAGTCAGACATGGAAGGCTGTGTTTTGTGTATGCTTCTGACAGGCACATGTCTGATTTGTTTGGTTTAATTTGAGGCTTTACATCCCCCTCAACACTATATATGTCATTTTGGAGACATTGCTTTCAATTTTGTGGGACTTTTACCTGATATTGAGATGAAATGACATATCAAGCCCCGCCACCAAATGAAACCAGTAGGGTTTATATGCATTGATTTGCACCACTTTACCTGGGCAGACCCTCATGTGCAGTTGGTTTCAGCTCTGCACGGAAGCTCCATGCAGCCCCGTCTATTTTTCCATCCCCGATGGGCGAGGGCCGGGTATTCAGTGTTTGGAAAAAGTCACACAAAACTGGAAGCAACTTCTCCAAAATGACCTAATGTCACGAAAATGACCTGAATAGTGTTGACGGGGACGTAAGACAAAATCAACAGAGGTGCAGATTGGCCTGCACATCCATGCAGTCTTACCAGCACTTTAGTTTTCCCTGCATGGAAAGTATAATTGCTAGATTTCTGTATATACAAACCGAAGACTACTCTGAAGGGTTTCTTGGATCTCTGTATACACAAACCCAAGACTCTGAGGGGCTTCTTGGATCTCTGTATACACAAACCCAAGACTCTGAGGGGCTTCTTGGATCTCTGTATACACAAACCCAAGACTCTGAGGGGCTTCTTGGATCTCTGTATACACAAACCCAAGACTCTGAGGGGCTTCTTGGATCTCTGTATACACAAACCCAAGACTCTGAGGGGCTTCTTGGATCTCTGTCTACACAAACATAAGACTCTAAGGGCTTTTTGGATCTCTGTATACACAAACTCAAGACTGAGGGGCCTCTTGGATCTCTTTATACACAAACCCAAGACTCTGAGGGGCTTCTTGGATCTCTGTATACACAAACCCAAGACTCTGAGGGGCTTTTTGGATCTCTGTAGACACAAACCCAAGACTCTGAGGGGCTTCTTGGATCTCTGTATACACAGACATAAGACTCTAGGGGCTTGTTGGATCTCTGTATACACAAACCCAAGACTCTGGAGGGGTTTCTTGGATCTCTGTCTACACAAACCCATTACTCTGAGGGGCTTCTTGGATCTCTGTATACACAAACCCAAGACTCTGAGGGGCTTCTTGGAGTTCGGTGGTTTCAGTCTTCAACTGTTTAGTCTTCAACTGTAAAACCTGAAGACAGGTTTTCTTCCGACTTTATTTCTACAAAGTTGCAGGAGTTGTCAATATTTTATGTGTGCTTCTATATGAGGTGCAGTTTTGAAAATATTTTTATTGTGATTATTACTGCAAATAGATTAAAAATTCAGACTCTTGAAAAGGGCATATTTTATAAAAGTTATTGCAGTTGTTGTAATACCTTAGAGCCATAAAAAATGTTAAATTGAAAGATTTCTTTAGAATCTTATTACATATAGTAAGTTAACAAAGTGATAACATGTAGTAGTGTACTTTTTTTTGATTATGTTGTCTTCCCTTAGGACTGCAGGTGTTATAAATGATGACAGAAGGGATAAATTATACTTTCTTAAAAACACCTAAAAAATACTGAGTTCTGAGTTGGAGTCTTGTTTATGTTTTTTCTTTGTTATGAAATATTGTAAAGTACTTAAAAGTAATCTAAGGTTGTACTTTGTTACCTTAAAAATGGAAATTATTATTTTACAAGTAACTTTATTTTCCATTTCTTCAAACACTTTTAGAGCTGGCCTTTTACATAGTATTTTTTGTTTGGACCTTATTGTATATTTTATGTTTTCAATAGTTATCTATTATTATTATTAATTTTTGTAAGTCTTTTTTTTTTCACAGGTTGTGGAAAGAGAGAAACTATACATTAAAATGCACAAGTTCATAGCCTCAAAATGTTTCCCTGGCAGTGTTGAATGGATAGACCTGACATATTTCCTTTCATTTTCTATAAGGGAGACAACTATCAAGGCTTCCTGGGGCCAGTGCTTCCTTGGGCCAGCTGTCCAAAGCCTTGTTAGTGGTTATATTGTTAACTGTTCTAGCAAGTTCAATATCTAAAATTTTGGTATTTTTGCTGATAAAATATGAGCAGCTTTTTCAGCAAAAATATTACCTTATTTGCCATAATAAATGACCAAAGTTAACTAACGATGTCATTAGTTTTGAACAACTGGCCCTTGTTTATTAAGGAAGTTGCTGATTTTTTGCAAACAGTGAAAGCCCTGATGAGATGCAGCTTTCTGCAGCATCTGTTCTGGGCCCGCACTGTTTGTCACTTTTACATTTAAGGATTTTCCGTATAAAATGAGTTGAAATGATTCGCTTTCTGTGGCATACGAGGTTCTTTTACTGGAAAAAGACTTTGGTCCTCAGAGGGAAAAAATCCTTTAAATATACAGTATTCCTTTCAAAAAATGTCTGCAAAATGGTGTTTTTTTTTTATGCCAGTCAGGTGTATTCATTCACTGCATATAAACATGCACACAGAAAAAAAAGCAGAATAGTAAAAAAAACACTGATAGTTTTATTTTACTTATTTTTCTGACCATTTCTAAAAGTGCTTCATATCAAAATGTGCTTTTCAGAATGCAAATTGCATTATTTGACCAGAATTAACTGTCCTTTTTGTTAGCTTCAGTTTTAGTTCTTCAGTGTAACAGTTGTTAAAAATAGCTTTATTCTCATTTATCGTAGGCAGTAATAGACAATCGACAATAAAATCTAAAGGTTAAACCAATCAGAAATAGGCCTCTTTGGGTCTAATGGTTAAGAGCACTGACCAAAAAACAACAGGTCTTCTTCGAGCCTGGCTCAGACCATATATGCAACACATTGCCAACGCAATGTATTGCAATGGAAAATTAGGTGGGTTTTTCTCCAGGTGGTCTGGTTTTTATCCATCTCTGATTAACAATCGGTCTGAAATAAATGAAATAATCAAGAAAAGTCATAAAACCCTAGTGAAACAAATAAAAAAAAAAAGATGTTAAATCAGATTCTTCAGTTTTAATTTAGTCTCACTAATAGTTTGTGTTTCTCTTTGCATAAAATATTGGAAGTACTGTGGTTTCAAGCCTTTCAGTTGTGGCAGCTATGAAACTAGCCATGAAAATGACCTGCTTTACCAAAAATGTTGCTTCATAGCTTGGGTTCCCAGCAAAGGCTAAGATCAGCCTGCACTTCCAGTCTGAACAGAGCAAGTGTCAACAAAAGACTTCTGTGGACCATAGACTTGCTGTTATGAAAGTGTTTATGCTTCCTATATTACTGAGCAGAGGCCACTTGTTCAAAACAGTGTTGTTAGTTAAAGTATTGTTAAAACTTTTGCCATTTAATATGGCATATACTAATATTTTTGCAGAAAAAGATGTGAGCAGCTTTTGCAGATGCAAAAGCTGCTCACTTCTTTTTCAGCAAAAATATCACAGTACATGTACTTATTATAGCCCCGCTTTGAAAAAGTGGGGCTATATTGGATTTGCCATGTCCTTCTGACATTCTGTGATTCCGTTAATTTGTGTTGGCTCCATAACTTTGTATCTGCTTAACATATTTTCATGAAACTTCACACAAATGTTAAACACCATAAGACAATGTGCAGAGCGAAGGAATTATAACTGTGGATTGCCTACTTTTGGAGTTATTGCCCTTTGAACATTGAAAAATGGCAATTTTAATTGTGTCCGCTTCATAACTCGAAAACCGTTTGAGATATTTTTAGGAAACTTCACACAAATGTTAAGCACTATGAGACGATGTGCAGAGCGCAGGAACCATAACTCTGCATTGCTTATTTTTGGAGTTATTGCCCTTTGAACATTGAAAAATGGCAATTTTAACAGTGTCCGCTTCATAACTCGAAAACCGTTTGAGATAATTTCATGAAACTTCACACAAATGTTAAGCACTATGAGACAATGTGCAGAGCGCAAGAACCATAACTCTGGTTTTCGTATTTTTTTGTGTGTCTGTCTGTGTCTGTTAACATAACTTTAAAACCCATTCACATATTTTCATGAAACTTCACACAAACATTAAACACCATGAGATGGTGTGCAGAGTGCAGGAACCATAACTCTGGATTGCCTAATTTTTGAGTTATTTCCCTTTGAATATTGAAAAATATCAATTTTAGCCGTCTTTGCTCGATAACTCAAAATCGTTTGAGATAATTTTATGAAACTTCACACAAATGTAAAGCACCATATTACGTGTGCAGAGCGCAGGAACCCAAACTGAATTGTCTACTTTTTCAGTTATAGGCTTTTGAATATTAAAAAATGGCAATTTTAACTATGTCCGCTCCATAACCGTTTCTGATATTTTCATGAAACTTCAAATAAATGAAAAGCACCTTGAGATGATGTGCAGAGTGCAGGAACCATAACTCTGGTTTGCCTACTTTAGGAGTTATTGCCCTTTGAACATTTAAAAAGGCAATTTTGACTGTGTCGGCTCCATAACTCACAAACCATTTGAGATATTTTCATGACACTTCACACAAGTGTAAAGCACCATGAGACAATGTGCAGAGCGCAGGAACCCTGACTCTGATTTGCCTACTTTAGGAGTTATTACCCTTTGAACATTGAAAAATGGAAGATGAAATTTAGTATAAACATGGACATTCTGGTAATGTATCATGCTCATTGAAATGAGGGACAAGGGCTCACAACTCTTAGAGTTTTTCCAGATAATGTAAAATTTTCAACAGTTATTTCTTGTTCATAACTGTTTTCTCTGCAGCTTAAATAACTTTCTTCTCTGACAGCGCTGAAGCGGGGCTATAGTCAGATCCTCTGACAGCTCTAGTTAGGACAGTTAATAGTTTGACCACAAAGGAACTCGTTAAGCTAACCGTGCTGCAACAACTGTGCCTATGTGTAAACGATGGTCTCTGTCTTGAATAGTGGAAGGACCTGGAAGCCCCATTCTCTTGATTAATCGGATTGGTTCAACAATAACATATTGTCAATTGACCTTTTATTGCCTTTCTTTATGACAGAATGTGTCCAGGACCTTTTGTTCAAAGTATTTTTACTTTTAGTAGCTCTTTCAGCTCTTCCATCAAAAATGCTCTGAATTGGCAAACCAGGCTACTGATCCTTACTCAGGTTTTTCGTTACAATCTTCAGTGGTTGAGATGTCATTTCAACTCAGTATTGGGTAAAAAAAACCCCACAAAATTGGAAGCAACATCTCCAAAATGACCTAAATAGTATGGACCCCTTGACATCAGGGCTTGAAGAAATAGATGGGCTGCATGATGCTTCCACGCAGAGCTGAAACCGACCCACACATAAGTACTGGTGAACCGCTTAGAGGATCTAAGCTTGCCCAGGCAAACTGGTGCGAGTCAGACCTTCCATGCTTATAAACCCGTTTGGTTTCATTTGGCGGCAGGGCTCGAGATGTCATTTCATCTCAATGTTGGGTGAAAGTCCCACAAAATTGGAAGCAACGTCTCCAAAATGACCTTTACAGTGTTGACGGGGATGTTATACCTCAAATCAAACAAAAGAAACAAAGCTTGTTAAGCTAACCATGCTGGAACAGCTGTGTCTACGTGTAAACAATGGTCTCTGACCCTGAAAACCCCATTCTCTTGATTAATAATAATTTGACTGGTTTAACCATAAAATATTGTCGACTGATCTTTTATTGCCTTTGTTTATGACAGAAAGTGTCCAGGACCGTTTGTTCAAAGTATTGTTACTTTTAACAGCTCTTTCAGCTCTTCCATCAAAAATGTTTGGAATTGGTAAACCAGGCTACTGGTCCTTACTCAGGTATTTTCTTTACATTTTTCAGTGGTTGAGATGTCATTTCATCTCAGTATAGGGTAAAAGTCCCACGAAATTGGAAGCAGCATCTCTGAAATGACCTAAATAGTGTTGATGGGAACGTTAAACTTCAATTCAAACAAACAAAAATCAGTGGTATATAAATTGGGGTTTGGCAGTAAACCAAGCTTGGTCTTTGTCACGCTGGCTAAACAACAGTTCAAGTAAACAATACTTTAAGCAAACTGGTCCATGGCTTATGTGTTTTGTATTGAAGGTTTATGTACTTTATTTTGCTTAATTTGTTAGTAGTTTTGAAGAACTATTATCTTATTTAATGTTGTATTGGTCTTATAAAGGTTGTACATTTTACCTTCATTATGCATGAGGAATTGTATCTAAGTGTCTTCAAAAACTCAGTCTTGCTTTGCACAGTAAGAGGTGTTAAAGGATATTGGGAGAATAATGAAATTACTTGTGATTGATTTATCACTCATTGGGTAATTTCTACAGAATGCAAAATTGGGACTTTGGAGTTGAAAACAATTTCATCAGGTTAGTTCCAAGGAATAATTGTCTAACGTATGATAATGCTATGCCTACACAATTTTTAAAGTGGCTGAAATATTTTGCCACTGATATAACCACATTGGTCAGGTTAAGGACTCTCACATTTTCAAAAAAAAAATGTAGACAATTACACAATGCGCAGAAAACAAAACTTTTCCATTTATAAAAATATTTTCTGTCCAAAAATTATTTAAGTTAGATCACAATAGGTTTGACACTTTTATGTAAGTGCTTGAATCATTTTAGGGGCATTTTTTCAAGATATCTCTGTTGCAACAGGGGACACTTATGGTGTATCTGTATCACTGCAGAACTGTGAATCACCATCTTGGTCTTGAACTATTAGATAAAGCTAAACAAACATGACAGATACTGTATTTGCATCTGTCCAGTTAGGGGAAACTTTCAGGTACTCCCTCCTAATCCTATGGTAGGGAAGATATAAACGCAACATTCACACATAAGAAGTGATCTCGGTGATCTATTCAAGAAGGGAACCAACCTAGCAATCATACGGTTATTGACATCCGGGGACAATTTGATTGAAATTGAAGTTATAGTAATGGCAATGATTCCTGCAAGTTTAGTTAGCTCAATGAAAAGTAAGGAAACAGATGTATGGTGTTACTCAACATTGACCCACCAATGTCTGAAATCATATCGTGAATTCTTAGAAATTTTTCAAGCAGTTTTAGTTGAAATAAACATTTAACTTATTATACAAATTTATTGCTCCAAAAGCGTGATTATCCTTCTGCTGTACAGCCTCCCTCTGATTAATTTCTGGAAGCTGAGCTGCTGCACATCTTGAGGCACCATAAGTAGCTGTGTGATAGATGAAATTTAACATAACTTTACCTATTAACTGAGAACAACTGTTTTCAGCACTTTGGGTAAAATGTGCAACACATAATATAGGCTCCAGTTACACCACAACCTCCTTATAGCACTGTTCAGTATGAAATGGTTATGGGGATAACACAGTTTTAACCCATTTTATATATGAACTCCAAAATGGGTAATTGGCAAACAGTGTAGACCCAGATCATATGCTGCAGACCGCTGATCTGGACTTTCACTGTTAGCAGAAAGTTCAGTCATTTTTAACCCTTATCTTGCTGTTCACGACAACCCCCTATCTTTGCAAACTGAATTTGTAGCAATAAATTACAAGTAATTTGATTGGTTAATAGACAAATGGGTGTGGCTTAAATGAATATTCAGCAAGATAAGGGTTAAATAAATTTCCAAAAGATAACTGAGCCTGACACCCATGAATTTCAAATAGACAGTATACAAGGGGAAAGTTTGCATTCAGTATAAAAAGGGTTAAAGATGGATCCCAGAAATATATAAATTATACAGAGTGCATTGTAAACTATTTATTTCTGTTTAGATATGACACGGTTGTCACGCAGTTTCCGCTTTGGACCCCAACAAGAGTTATAAATAATGTTGGGTGTATTATCATCTGGAAGATGTATTGAAGGTTTAGTTTTGAATGTTATGTAACAAATGAAATGATAAGATTAAGCAGTGTTTTTAAATATGAGAGGTTAGAAGATGGTCAAAGACTTGTAAATATTTGTACCATGTTTCATTTGTTTTTATCAGTTTATTTACACATTTTTTGTTGGCTGCACATTTTTCATTTTGTTTACTATTTATATATATTTCACACTATTTTAAAGCACAATCACTCATAATGGAAGAGTAGTTGCCCTTTAAGGGAGCTTGATTCTGATAATTTCATACAAAAACCGCAATGTTAGAAGTGCTATTATGTAGTCACTTAAAAACAACCCTGTCACGTTAAGGGTTGATCTTAGTAAGGGTAAAATTGGTTTACTGGCAATATCATAGGCCAATGACACTTGTAATGGGATTAACCCATTTTTGGAGTGTCTTGCCCGGTACAGTACATCTATAGTCAGGATGACAGTATTAATATTTGAATTAGTAAAGATAAATGCTGGCTCATCTAGGGGAGGTCAAAATCAAAACACGTCTCTCTTGATTTGGTATTGAGTGTAGTCTGAGCATTGTCTTTGCCAGACAGTATATGTGAATAGTTATTGATCTAAAGCTTCTTCAGACCCCATAGACGTGTTTTACTGAGTGTATTTGCTGATTAAATGTTTACTTTGGCTGCCAGACTCAGTAGCTCTGATGCATGTCTGACTAGTGATCTGGTCATGGGTTGGATACCTGCCAGGTGGCAGCAGTCTTTCATGGATATCGATCGTGAAGTCTTTTCTATGGTCATTTTCTCCTGTCTGTGGGTTCAAGAAGGGCAGTTGTCAGTTTCTGGCAAAAAATGTGCACTGCACACAATCCAGCAGCTAATATAATTATAAACCTGCTTAGGAAATCTATAAACAAATAGTGCTGAACTCCCCAAAACAAACTTAGGTTCATCAGGAGATATAGTGTTTACTTGTTTGGGACTTATAAAATTTTCCACAATGGTATTAAGCTGCATTGAATTTGAATATGCCTCCTTCCATCCAAGCTTTAGATGTACTAGTGGTACTCAGTAGTCATTCTACCTTACAAATGAGCCAGCCCTTGAGCAAAGGTCCTTTTGCATTCTCTGATAAATATTCATCAAATGTGTGTGTGTGTGTGGCCAACTACCAGGGCTAGATGCATGACCTGCTGCATGAAGCTACCCCGAGGTCTCCACTACATGCTTGTGAGCAGCAATTAAAGGAATAGAAACACATGAAAGATTTTTCCACCATTTATCAAAGGGAGACAACTTTTGGGACTTCCTGTTCGCTTTTCTATAGGCTCAGTCTTGCTGAAAAAGGGGTCTACTCTTAAAGGAAAGAATTTGTTCCTCAGGAGCAAATTCTTTCTTTTAAGAGTTGACCCTATTCACATGCGAGACAAATTCTTTCTTTTAAGAGTTGACCCTTTTCACATGGGAGACAAAGATACTTTTGCAAGAGTTGCCTCCCCTGAAGGTGTACCCATTCCCCTTAAAGGCTTTGGCAAGACTTCACTTGTGTACAGGCTTGCATGAGCCTTTGCTGTTTGACCAAGCTATTAGTTCCATTTTCTCAAGGGCTGGCTCAATTTTTTTCCACCCATTGGGAATCTGAGAAGAGAATGAGATTACTATATAGTCTGGGGTTGTGATGATTTTAAAAATGATGACCATGCATAGTTTCTGTTAAAAGCCAAACAAAGTTGAAATCCAAACTAACCACAAAAATGTCAGATAGTCATTCTAGTTTCAAAATAATGTCAACTTTTAAGGCAACTTCAGTGAGAGATGCTCTAAAAGGACTATATATGGGTAAACCCCAAAATGGGACATTGGCAGATGCTACAGGACACAGCATCTGATCATGTAATTCACTTTTAAACAATTTGCCAAAAAGTTTAATAATTTTACAAGAAAATTCCTAAAAACAAAAAACAAAAAAAGCAAGCTGACACCACTAGATTTCAAAATGGTCTTCTGCTCTGAGGAGGAAAATTCACTGCAAAATCGGTTAAAACTGTGGTAATTGGATTTAGTTTGGAGCAAAAAGAAAAAAAGACAGAATGTACTGGTCATCTATGTAGATGCATTTGATGGAATTTTAGGGTTGTGATACATCTACAGGTATTAATGAAAACGTTTTAGATTATAACAGTTTTAATTGCCAACTAAAACAGTTGAAAGTACGCCAAGATTGTGAAAGGTTTGTTTCAGGCCACACTGTATTGAAGTAAAAGTTGTAGCTTCCACTAAATAGTACTTACATAGTCAACCATTTTCCTGTTGAACAAGAATACACACTACCTTTTACAAAGGTTGTAGGTACAGATCAGATGGCTTCTGATCAGTATCTACACTTTGACATGAATCTGCAGGCATAAATTACATCATATTATTTGATTGGTTGACAGTCAGAATTATTTATTCAGCAGGACAAGGGTTAAGAATTAAGTACAATCATGGACAGGGACATAACAAAACCCTCAAGATCTGTGTGACCAGCAAAAGCTCAGATGAGGCAGCACATTCACTGTCTGATCAGTCTTTGATGTGTGTGTGGGCTTTCTATGGCTTCTGGGCTAACGAGAGTAATTAGCAAAGACTTTGGCCAGACTAGCCGGGTGTGCAGGCTCTTAGTCTGTGCTGATCTCACAGGGTGCTGTATAGGTTTTGCTGTGCTTGGACTCAGATAGTGGCAGTTGTAGATGTTTTGTAGACGTTCTGCAAGTGATCATGGATGTATTTTGAACTCTTTTTGTTGGTCTTTGTTGATATTATACATTTGTTACATTCTTGACAGGGAAATGTTTTTGTTTCCCTCAGGTTGTTTTTGCTCAAATGTTGTTGGTGTTAACCAAGAAAATTCTCTTAAACTATGGTAAAACTATATTCAGCTTGATTTAAAAGCAATTTATTGACAGGAATGCTCATCTTTGATGATTTATAAGTCTTTACTGAGTCAATAATATTAATGTCCCCAAAATACTAGAATCATTAAAAGCAGTTATAAGCATTCTGGACTTAAAAATTTGCTGGTAACAAGTAGTCTTGTAAATATTTGATTCATTGATCATGAAGATACAAGCTGACCTCTTGTGGCTATATCATCATGATATGTCACAAGAAGTCAGCTTGTATCTTCAGACATGTGTTCAGCAAAAACTCTGATTTCGACTTTGCATCAATGCTGCCTGATTTGTCTCCACACTGTGCTACATGGATCAACAGTGATTAAAAGGTTTTTCATACTGATAGGGAAGGTTGATTTATGTCTTCAGTGTGCACATGTTAAGAAATACATTTTCCCCTGACTCAGCTTATTTCATAGTAAACCAAGACCTCCATTACCAGTAGCAATATAATACTTTGTGGATGAGTGACAACCCCTATCTTTGGAAACAGTGTAGATCCAGATCAGATGGCTTCTGAAGAAGCCATCTGATCAGGATCTACACTGTTTGACATGAAGTTTATGGATTTGTAAGAATTAATTACATGAAGTAATCTGATTGGTTCAAAGTCAGAAATGGGTGTGGCTAGTCTGAATATTCAGCAAGATAAGGGTTAAAGAGTAATATCCTTGGTTTTCACTAACAGTTTGTTACTTAACCTCACATGCATAGAGAATGTTGATCATCCGCTTGATTCTTTCGAAAAGCAAGGGACCATATCAGATGTAAGCTTTGCTCTTGCCATTTTTTGATTTTGCACTTAAATTTGTATTTTATTGCCATATGATTCCTTTGTCATTCCTACAATTCATAGTTATTTTTATTGCATTATCTTAATTTTACTGTACAAGAAGTGAACACAGAGTGATGCCAGATATTTTGACTTAATTTTGCATATACCAACGGCCTTGTTATTTATGGGCAGTACAAAGTTTGTTTTCAGTTGAGCATGGTCAAGCATAAAAATTGTCTTTATAGCGTTGAATCAAAACCTCAAGATCCTTGGTTTAAACAGTATTTATTTGAAACATTTACATGCAAAATATAAAGTACAGACAATATCATAGAATTCAGGATCTGACAGTAAGCAAAAATGCTTGTCTAGAAGTCATCTCCTGAATTGGGATCCTTATCAGCAGCTATGTTCAGGACTGTTTTTTGTGCATGCGCATAATGAATAAGCTGAAGTATAGGTTCAGTGTTGAGGTTTTCGAGTAGTAGGACCTTTTCACAAGGGTTAACTCTGCTGTGAGCTATGTCATGAGCACACCTGTCTTGGGGGTTTATTACCAGGTAAGACTCAAATTGGCCTGCTTAGTTACACAGATAAGCAGGAGACTTGAAGTTTCATAGAAACCAGAGTAACATAATGATCCTAAGTATTGGGGCAGATAGGTCTAAGCAAACAGTGAATACCCAGATCAGACTGCTCCTCTGATCAGGTTCTATACTTTGCCTAAGCAAACAGTGAAAACCCAGATCAGACTGCTCCTAAAGGAGCAGTCTGATCAGGTTCTACACTGTTTGCCATTCCATCTGCACTTTCTGGACTCCATGCTGGATCAGGAAACAAATTTGTTAAAATTGTAGGAGAATTACAGCAACCTCAAGGTGTCGGAATTTTTAGGATTTTTACAGTATTATGCAAACAGTTAACACAAAGGTGCTGATCAGGCGGCATAGATGCACAGTCTGGTCTGCATCTTAATTGTTCGCAAATGGCAAAAGAAAAAAAAAAAGAATAAGCAGATGGAAGTTTTATTGATAAGGGCACACTCTGAGTATCACTCTTGATTTTTATGGTGATGGGTTGTAGGTTTTATAGATTGTCTTGGTAGGTTGTAGTCAGTAGAATAATTTTGTAGATTTAGTTTGCCTTTAATCTAGAGAACTTCTCATTTTGAATCATGTGCCATATATAAACAACATAAAGCCATTTGTATGATAAGCCAGAATATTGATTATTTTATGTTCATTCACTGCACTTAGTTGGCAGAAACCTTCAGAAGAGCCTGAAAAATAATGTTTTATCATAAGATTTTATCAAACAACAAGCAAATGCATGCTTTTTGATGATGTTTGTTTAGAGGGGACACTCATGAGTTGTTTTTACTATTTTAAGGATTTTTATTTTTTTAAAATGGATATTAGATTATAGTGTAGACCCCGTAACAACAACTCTGAGGTCATAAACTTTAAATTTGAGATGGGTAGCACTTACCCCAGTTTAATATGTTTTGGGACACGGGATAGTTGTAGATAAAGAAAAACAAAGGTAATATATGAAGAGAAACATTTGTTTAAAAATAATTTGCAAGAATATAGACATTTTCTTAAATCATACATGTCCTTTTATCCAAATGTCCTCAAAATAGCTATTCCTGAGTTAAAAAAAGGGGGAGGCAGAATTGTGACTAAGATTGACTGTCTTTTCAATGCACAATGACCACTCCCCCAGCCTTTTAAACTATACATTATATAGAGTATACGTTATTTCAGCTCCAAAACATATTTAATGTTTTTTAGAATCACCTCATTCTTATTGAGGTGGTTCTAAAGAGCACCCACAATAGTGCCTTGGGAAAAACAAAAGACAAATAGCACAGTTTCATCTGAAGATGGCTAGTTTCTAAAATGAAAACGTTTTTATCCCTATGATGTTCTCATAATATTAACATGAACTAATATATATATGTACATTTCTCAAATATACCCTTAACCCATTTAGTACCGGAAACCCCTACAGGGGTACTTGGCAAACAGTGCAGGCCCAGATCAGACGCTGCAGAACGCGGCGTCTGACCAGGGCCTCCACTGTTTGCTAAAAGTTCAGTCATTTTTCAAATAAATTTTGATGAAAACACAACCTGACACCCCGAAATTTTGAAATGGACTCCAGCTATATATATTGAAAGGAGGAAGATTCCATCTGGTACAAAAAGGGTTAATATATATATATAATCACATATTTAGCTACTATTATAGATCACACTATTTATCCAATACATATAATCATGAATCACTTTTAAATAACATTCCAATTTTTGTCCAATTGCATGTACAATCACTAGAAATCCAAAGAATTCCAACAGCCAATCAGAGAAGAGAAGATTGAAATCAAGTTGCTGCTTAAAATGTTGCATAGTTAGAATAGAAGAAAAAAACAACAACAGCATGTGAATTAAGTCTGTGACAAAACAACAAGGCAAAGCAAGAAAACTTTTGGAGATATCTTTACATGAAATTAATATTTCATAATTTCGAAGTTCAATGGCTCGAACACATAAGGGACCATAAAAATTTGTTTGAGATAGGGGCAGTTTGGGCCATTGAGAGTTGATTACAACTAGTTTAAATAGGCATAATGGGGATTATTTTGCAGAATTTCATTTTGAATCTTAGTGCGGTTTACAAAAATTTCAATGGCTCCCGCCCATAGGGGCTTGAAGAAATAGATGGTCTGCATGATGCTTCCATGTAGAGCTGAAATCGACCACACTCTAAGCCTGCCCAGGCAAAGTGGTGCGAGTCAGACCATCCATGCTTATAGACCCTATTGGTTTCATTGGGCGTCAGGGCTTGAGATGTCATTTCATCTCAATGTCGGATAAAAATCCAACAAAATTGGAAACAACGTCTCCAAAATCACCTGTACAGTGTTGACAGAGACGTTAAACCTCAAATCAAACAAACAAAATTTTCAAATGCATACTTTTTAATCATGTTTGAAATTAGCAAGTTCCACTCAAAAAACTTTTTAATCATGTTTGAAATTTCATTAATTTTGATAGCAAATACCACTCAAAAATATTACAATTTTTTACTAAATAATAACAATAATAAATTCCAATTCCTGATGATCAAATTGGGTGAAATTAGTGTTAAATAATTCATGAATTCCAAGCGATACATAATATCTCAGTACATACATTGTATAGTTATGAAATAGTTCTGCAACATTTTAAACACATGAATGTGCGTGGAGGTGTATTTTACATAGTTTTGTAAAGTGTGTTGCTAGTCTCTTCTACATGGTTATATTTATTGCCTCAAGTTTACACCATTTTAGTCCCTTTGCGTAAAACAAACAGTGTGCAATATTTTACATGCTTATTTCTCTTATGATCAGACCAGATCCATGTCATATAGGAAACTGACTTTGAAAAAATACCAGATCAGTCTTCTGAAATCCAGTCCTCTTTATACCGACATTTGTTATAATGGCAAAACTCGTAATAATGGCAATTTCAATGGAATGACTACTTAGCTAAAGGCTTACCTAGGTTCCCAGTGGCGTGGGCTTCCCTCGGATTGGAAATGTACAAATCGAGTCCATAGTCATGAAAGATTCTTGTAATCTAATACTCCAAGAAACAATTGTTATAGATATTTTTTAGAATCGCCTCACTGTCTTTAACATTTGTTTCTTGCAGTAATGGTGGGGAAAAGGCCTTTTATTACCTGTATTACTCCTAACTGGGATTCTCTGTAACTGCAAATTCTTTACAACGGCACATGTAATATACAGAGAAACTCAATATGACAACAGTATTTATTCTTATTTCTGGCCATTACAAAGAATTTACGGCAATGCAGAATCTACATATGGAGTAGTATAGTGGGTGAAACAGGGTTTTGCTCTTAATTCCAAGAAACAATGGTTGTGGATATTTGTTAGAATCAGCTCACTAAGGCGATTCTAAAACATATCCACAACATTTTTTTTTCTTCTAGTATTGAGCATGATATTCTTGAAATTTTTTTATCAATCCCTCTTACCTTGAGCTAAGGATATGTAATTGTTTTGTCATTATATTGAATGTTGGTATAAAGAAGGTTGAACTGTTGTACTTAAGCAATATTATGTTATCTTTAATGTTGCCAGGAATGTCATGTCAGACAGAATATGTGGTGTTTTTTCGAAACTGTTCTGTACATGAATTAAGCTTCTCACCGGCAAGTACATTGAAATGAAAGTTATATAGGCAATTATTTTCCTATTGCGCATTTTCCTATTGTGCAGTCCATCCTGTAAGCTGACCTGGAACTTCTAATGGCCCAAATGGTACCCAGTAAGTCATTTGGTTTCCATAAATGTCTATGGAAATCACATGGCATTAATATCCATAGTCATGAAACAATTTATATTGTACTTCATCAAATAGAGGTACCTCCTCCAATTTCAGTTCCAAAATTGATTCAGAACTTCAAGGGCTAACCCATTTTTGTCAAAAAAAAACACCAAAGCAGGACATATGAAACACTATAGATCCAGATCAGATGTCAGACACTGAAAGCGTTATCTGATCAGGGCCTTCAATATTTTCAAATGTCCAGCCATTGGGAAGAGCTGTTGCACTACCCCCAGCATCGGCATTGGCGAGAGAGTCCGCATTTACGTTAAGTTTTTTTAAGATTTGGTTCATGTTTGATATGATGTTAGATATAGGTTCAATGTTTTATTCAGCAATACCCCTGCCCATGCCAATCATGCATGGCCTCAAGGTCGAGGTTATGGACATGCATTTTAATTTTAAAGTTTTTTTTTTTTTTCAAAATTGTTATGTTAAGGTTTTTAACTGCAAACTCCCAAACCATAAAAAAGAATTTGGTTCATTTTGTTCAATTTAGTATTCTGATAGATATAGGTTCATTCAGCAATAACCCCAATCCATGACCATGGGATCAAGGTCACAAACTTGACTTTTAATTTACAAGTTTTTAACAGCTCATATTTTCCAAATCTTGCCGTGGATTTGGTTATCATTTGATATGATGTTAGATATAGGTCCAAAGTTTTATTCTGACAGCTATACCCCCACCCGATGCCCATGACCTCAATTTCAGTGTAATGGACTTAGAATTTTTATGTTAGTTTTTTTTTAACAGCTCATATTTTCCAAACCATACAGTGGATTTAGTTCAAATATGTATGATGATAGATACATGTCCAAACTTTTATTCTGCAGTAGCCTCACCCATGACCTCAAGGTCAAGGTCACAGACTTTAAATTCTATGTTAAAGTTTTTAACAGCTCATATTTTCCAAACCATATGATGGATTTGGTTCATATTTGGCATGATGATAAGATACAGGCCCAAAGTTTTATTTAGCAATTCCTGGCCAATGCCCATGACCTCAAGGTCAAGGTCACAGACTTAAAGGTGCATTATTGAGCTATCTGGAAAAAATGCTTCCAAAAATAAAATACATATAGCCGGTATTTTCCTTTAAAACAAAACAAATGAATTCATAAAAACCAGAAAAAAAAATTTGAGACCCGGTAGCTCAATAATGCACCTTTAAAGTGTTTAGCGCTCATATTTTGCTAACTATACAATGGGTTTGGTTCATATTTGGTGTGATGATAGATACATGTCCAAAGGTTTATTAGGCAATACTCCTGTCTAGGCCCATGGCCTCAAAGACAATGTCCCAGGCGAGCTATGCTGTCTGATGACAGATATTGTCTAAATAAATTTTCGACAATAACTTAACTTGACATTCCTAGATCTCAAAATGGACTCCTACAATATATATGACATTCCTAGATTTCAAAATGGACTCCAAGAATATAAAGTTAGGGAGTTTGTGTTCAGTTGAAAACGGGTTAAAGTACAGTTGAATTAGTACATAACACATACTCAGGTATTCCAGATTGCTTTCAGGGTCCAGTTGTACCTAAGATGTTGATTATTGTTAAAACTTTGGTCATTTAATATAGCAAATATGCTTATGTTTTTGCTGAAAACGTGCGACTAGCTTTTGAATTTGCAAACTCACATTTTTTCTGTAGAAATCCTAGAGGGTAGTAGATATTGTACCTCCTAAAACAGTTAACATTTAGACCACAAGCAGCTTGCTAAGCTAACAATATTTTAAAAAGCTGGGCAAAAGAATGTACATACCATATTTACCCTAAATATTTGGACACCTCAACTCCTTACCATATTTGTTCTAAAATTTGAACAAGTACACTGTACTACTAGTTTTGTGTCTAAAAGACCCTGATGAGACATTGTATCCTGCAGTGTCTCAACTGGGTCTGCACTGTTTGCTCAGGCCTGTCCGTCAGAATGCATAGGGTAAAAAACATTTTTATTTTTTCTGCCAAACATTTAAATCACACTTGCTAAATTTGTTGCCTGTTCCTTAACAGCTGTGCATTGCTTAAAGTGACAAGTTTTAACTTTTGAATTGCAAATGTTTTTCATTGGTATCATTTGGTAAAATTTATGTTGTCTTTTGATAGTTATAAGCTGAAAGTTTATTTAGTTTGAGATACAACAGTAAATTATAGTGAGCGTAGCCAGGCAGTTCATGCAGCCTTCACGTGGTGACTGTAGAGACACATCAGGTTGTATTATTATTCAGGGAAAAAATGGTTGTTTGATATAATTTTTTTTATTTCAGCTTTTATAAAGTTAAGAAATATTGGTACATATTTTTCACATACCCGATAGGAATATTTCTCTTAAACATTCCATGTGATATGAAGTGGGTCATGCGAATATCTGCTTTGGCCATTTGTGAGCTCAACCTGGGCATTTGCACAGTCTGGACTGCTGGGATATAACAGTACTTGATCTCTCTATATCTGAAACTGCAAGGCTTGGTAGTTTGTAATCAGGCCAGTTTATATTTTATCTGGAAGCAAATCCCCAAAACAGATTTTCTAATGACTGGACTCATATACAAAGTAAACAGGGAAAAAGATATATTTTTATATAATGTATGAGAACATAGGTGTGTGATCATGTGGGACGGATCATTAAAGCAGGGCTTTGCGAGTCTTGGCTACCAGTTTCTTGATCCTATCTTTCTGGCTGTTTGAACAGTATGAAAGACTGTCCACACAATGAGTGTTTGTTAGATTAAGTGTTATCAAAGTCAATACTTCTTGAATGTCCATACATATCAAATTGCCATATTGAACTTTTCCTAGCATTGGATTTGACAATGTATGAAACAGCATATCCATAGTCCCTTCTTGAATTCCAATGTCAGATTTGACAACATTATGTCGAAATGGACATGGACAAAAAAAAATCACAAACTGGAAAAAGCATGAGTCAAAGTTGTGAAAACTGGTAGTCTGGTATGAAGGTCTGATTGATCTTTTGTTCAAATTGGGCGACTTGTGATCTATCTTAAATTGTTACAAAGTGATTTTCTTCAACTGTCAGATGATTGATACTACATGCTAATAGGTATGATAATCATGGTAATTGATGGCTGTCATGTTAAAAGGTCCTTCACTTTTTGGCCCCTGAGCCTCTGAAGTGGGCTTTCGGACACATCCATCCTTGATAACAAGGGGATTAATAAAAATCATGAACAGGATGGCAAACAGTGTAGAATGTAATGAGACGGGTCATAATGAGATGTCTCATCTAGATCTTCACTGTATACTGATAGAATTTGATGACATGACTAACAGTATGCCATCTCAACTGGATCTACAGAGTTTGAATACATACATGTATCTATATTTGCTTAAAGGGCTAATAAGGTTAATGTTGGTACCTAGCCCTTGTCCTGCAGAACACTACAATTCCTATCTTTGACAACAATGTAGATCCAGATCGGATGGCTTCTTGATCGAATGGCTTCTCAAGAAGCCATTTGATCACGATCTAGTTTCAAATTTGAATGAAACATTATATCAAGTAATTTGATTGGTTCACAGTCAGAAATTGGTGTGGCAGTATTAATTTACTCAGCAGGATAAAAAAGGGTCAGTAGTATCATAAGCTGAATAGTTTAACTTCAGTGCCTCGAACCCTGGCAAACAGTGCCGGCCCAGATTAGACGCCGCAGAATGTGGCATCAGATCAGGGCCTACACTGTTTGCGAAAAGTTGAGCCATTTTCCAAATAAATTTTGAAGAAAAAAAACTGACACCCCTAATTTTTTAAATGGACTCCTGCTATATATAAGGAGGAAGATTCCATTTGGTACAAAAAGGATTAATATACTGATATCTGGAGCTATGGGATAATTTCCCTAGGGACTGAAGAACATATTCAAATCATCTATGGTAAACGAGTCACAAGTGTTTGAGTCATTGAAGTTTCTCTTGTATACCAAAATCAAAGAGCTTATAATGACAAAGAATGGCAATTGGATGCATGTATGCATAAAATGCATGTTCATCAAAAGGACCTTTTTGCTTGATGGCAATCAAAATTTGAGTTAAACCTTGTTCAGAAATGTTGCTCTTATTTGTTTTATCAGTATACTGTTTTTGGTGCAGATCCCCGTTTTTGTAAGTGTCTGTGTAGCCTGTTTGAAGCACTATATCTCCTGAACCTATGGATGCATTCTGACCAAACTTGTATGGTTACATCACTAGGATGCGGGAAAATAGTCTTCACATTTTCATGGCCTTGACTTCAATTTCAAGGGCACAGGCAAAAAAAAATGTCAATTTTGGCATGTCTGCACACTATCTCATGATAATTTGATGAAATTTGATGAGACTTGGTGCAATTATATCATTGCAACCTATGAAAGATTTGATTAGCTTTTGGTGAAGTTGACCTTACTTTCCCCAAACTGTCAATTTTGGCTTATCTGCATCCTGTCTCATTAAAAAAATGATGAAATTTGGTGAAACGTAGTACAGTGTGTCATTGCAACCTACCAAAGATTTGATTAAATTTTAGAGACATGAACAATATTTTCAAAGGCACAGTGTCTCAAAAACTTGACAATTTTTGCCTCTCTGCATCATATTTTTGTAACCTACCAAAGATTTAATTAGATTTTGGTGCCCTACACCTTATTTTCAAGGTCACAGACTGCAGAAAACTGTCAATTCTGGGCAAATAATGCCTGCACCCTCTGCCATGAAAGACATGATGAATGTTAGTCAAACATGGTACCATAAATCATTGCAACAGACCAAAGATTTAATAAGATTTTTGTTCCTGGACCTGATTTTTAAGGACACAGGCCCCCAAAAACTAATAATTTGGCTTTTCTGCACCCAATCTCATGAACAAATTGATGAAATTTGGTCCACTTTGGTACAGTATACCATTGCAACATACTAAAGAGTTATTTAGATTTCAGTGACCTTAACCATATTTTCAAGGTCACAGGTTCTCAAAAAGGGTCAATTTGGGGCATTTAATGGCTTGTCTGCACCCTGTCTCACAATCGAATTGATGAAATTTGGTAAAACTTGGTACAATATATCAGTTCAACCTACCAAAGATTTGATTAGATTTTGGTGACCTTACCTTATTTTCAAGGTCACAGACGCCCTAAAACTCACAACTTTTGGCAAATGATGTCTTGTCTGTTCCTTACCTGATTTACAAATTGATAAATGTTAGTTAAACCTGGCACAGTGCATCATTCCAACCATGATATGTTAGATTTTGGTAACCTTGACCTTAATTTCAAGAGCTCAGGCCCTCAAAAGCTTTCAATTTTGGCTTCTCAGCACCCTATCTTTTGAATGAATTGGGGTTGTGGCAGGCTACTAAGCATTCAGATTTAAAAACTACTCTGCAGCAGTTCCTTTTTTCATGAGAGCAAAAGTAGATGCTTTTGTTTTCATATTTCAAGAACACATAAGGCAATGTAATATTCATCATCTGAACAAGGTTTTACTCCCAAGTTTTATTGAAAAAAAAAAATCAAGAAAAATGGTAATATGAGCCATGCCATGAGAAAACCTGATTTTGTCAAGTTGAAATGACAAAGGTGTGCTTCCTTGTAGTTAGTTTGATCAGCACTATATTTCTGTTGCCATCTAAAATATCAAGGTCTCTGTACATCTGAGCAAGATGTTATGTGTTGTACCTGATTGTATACAATGAAGACAGGTTTTCTTTTGGCAAGACTCATATGGAGTTAGATCACAAAAATCGTGTCAAAATAGGTCCCATGAAGAAAATTTATTGGTTTCAGTTGGTAGCAGCATGAAAGAATGAAAGGTGATCATGTGCTTTGGATAGTGCCAAGGACCATGTCAGGTACTATTCTGTAACAGCAACTGATGTGTTTTTTTTTGTTGTTTTTTTTTTGTTTCAAAGGTAAATGGATTCACAAGTTTCCAAGACCTAAGAGCAAAGTCTTTCAGAGTAGTCCCCTAATGATAAGGAAGAAAAACATCTTTTTTTTTTAAAGTGTTGTTGACCTCTTTTTTTTTTTAAAGTGTTGTTGACCTTAAAGGTGCATCTTTTCAAATATCATTTTCGGTACTCAGATGCAAATGGGATTTCCACCTTCAGGGGAAACAACTTTAAAATGAAAAGTAAAAATAAAAACATATTTGTCTCCTTTGTCAATAGAGGTCTTCTCTGAAAGGAAGCAGGAGCAAATTCTTCCTTCCCTATAAGAGTTCACCTCCTTTTTACAGTGGATAAGTTTATGGAAAGTAGGCTGTCCTAAAAATTGTCTCCTGTGTATAAACTGTCAGAAGATGTGCCATTACAAAAGCACACCCATACAAATACATATAAATTTTCTCGCCAAAAGAAATGAGGATTTTATGGTGAAAAATTGTGAGAAAAATAATGTTCACCCCTGTAAACCACTGTTTTACTATATAAAAGTGGGGTTCAAGGGGGTCAAATTATATAGGCATGTTTTCGTGATGCAAGTGTATCCATTGCCCTTGATATCAACACATTAAAAATGTATGTGATACTCTTTTGCTATGCATGAGACTGTTCTTTTCTTTAGAAGTTCTTCTTTAGCTGCAAGATTTATTTTTTGCATAAGACTGTTTACTTTGACTTTATTCTGCTGTTACAAGATGTTTACAAAAAGGGATTAAAGATTTTAAAGTATCTTCTTATTTATATTATTTCTATGCAAATTATGTTTGCAAGTATAAAATCCATGTCTTAACAAAATTGGAGACTGTGTTCTTGACTGGGCTGTTGAACTCTAGATCAAACCAGAAGATGAGCTTTGTCTGACTGTTTTCCTCTGACCATCAAAGATAGAGAAATTGAAATGAAATGTTAAGCGGGGAGCTAACGGAACATCCAACTGATGACTTACTGCCAGGCAAGCCCTGTTGCAGGATGGAGGAGAAATGCCTCATGGTGCTTAAAATGCGAACTCCTAAACTTCACAGGAATGTGGCCTGTGTGGCTCCCTACAAAATTAGCTATTATTGTTCTGCTCTGATAAACAAGATGGCCACCAGAGCTAAAAATAGAAAAATCTTTAAATGACAACTCCTGTACCCTTGGGCCATTTTTTTTTTCAAACTTTATAGGATTGCAGCTTAGGTGACCCTCTACCAATATAGCTAAAATGGTTCGGCTCCAATAAACAAGATGGCCACCAGAGCTAAATATAGAAAAACATACAAACCTTGTTTTAAATGAGAACTCCTAAACCCTTTGGGCCAATTCGATTCGAACTTCACAGCTGTTGTCTAGGTGGCTCCCTACCGAAATAGTGGCTCCTATACTCTTGCGGCAATTTCATTCAACTTTAATAGGAATATTGCTTAGGTGACTAAGTACAAAAATACATGTAGCGAAAACGGTTCCGCCCCGACAAGCAAAATGTCTGCCAGAGCTAAAAATACAAGAACGTCAAAAATTAGCTTTAAATACAGACTCCTGCAAAACCCTTGGACGAATATGATATAAACTTCACACAAAAGTAGCTTAAATCGTTCTGCTCTGATAAACAAGACGGCCACCAGAGCTAACAATAGAAAAAAACTTAAAAATGTCAACTCCTATACCCTTCTCCCAATTTCTTTCAAACTTCAGAGGAATGTTGCTTAGATGACCCTATACCAAAAGAGCTTAAACGGTTCCACTCCAATGAGCAAGATGGCCACCAGAGCTAAAAATAGAAAAAAAAAAACACGTTAAATTTTGCTTTAAATGCGAACTCCTTGTGCCAATTTGACACAGGTATGTTGTCTAGATGAGAAGCCTCCGTGGTGTAGTGGTTACGCTACTCGCCTTGTAAACCAGGGATCGCAGGATCGATCCCGGACTTCTCCAGACTTTCGGATGAGTCTTTAAACCGAGGTCCCATCTCCGTATGACCTTAGCTGTTGGTGGGACGTAAAACTCGAGCACTCTACTCATGTTGTGTAGATGGCTCCCTACCGAAATAGCAAAACTTGTTCTGCTCTGATGAACAAGATTGCTGCCAAAGCTAAAAATAGAAAAATCTTTGAACGACAACTCCTCCTATACCCTTGGGCCAATTTCATTCAAGCTTCAGGAATGTTGCGTAGGTCTGATGAGCAAAATGCCTGCCAGAGCTAAAAATAGAAAAAAAAATATCAATTATTTAATTTAAATGCAAACTCCTATACTCTTGTGGCAATTTCATTCAAACTTCACAGGAATATTGCTTAGGTGACTCTACAAAAATTGCTAAAATGTTTACGTTCTAAAGATGGCTGCCAGAGCTAAAACTACAAGAATGTCAAAAATTAGCTTTAAATATAAACTCCTCCAAAACCCTTGGGCCAATTTGATTCAAACTTCACAGGAATGTTGCCTAGATGACTCCCTTCAACAAGAGGGCCATGATGGCTCTGTATCGCTCACCTGATCCACAGTGTAACAAGTGGGCCCCAGGGAGGGTCATTATTGGCCCCAGTGCTATATTTTGCATAATCTTGAGGGAGGTATAAAAGGTGAAGCTTCATACCAAATATCAAAGACGGGAGCCTTCTGGTTTCAGACAAGAATATTTTTAAAATTTATCCTTATATAATATGTTCTAGAAAGGGTTATACTTTGGAAGCAAGAAATACAACGCAAAACATGAAAATATGGAATGTACATGTTTTCTGGGCCAGACTAGCTAGTTTCGGTCATTTAGGCCTCATCAGTGACCCCCAAATATTTTCAAAATTCCACAATGGAATCGATGATCCCAAAGGACAAGAAAATATTAACTACACTATGATGTAAGTCTATATAATTTTGTGATTTCAGGCAAGAAGATTCTTAAAGGTTTTCCCCATATAAGTCTATGTAAAATCAGTGGTATGCCGGGGAGGGGGCATGAACATTCTTGGTAGAGGTCCACTAGACGAAGCTTCATATCAAAGACCTGGGCCTTCTGGTTTCAGAGTAGAAGATTTTCGTATATAAGTCTATGTTAAACCAAAGGGCCCGGGGCGTTAGCATTTTTGACCCCAGCCCTATAATTTGAACAGTCTTGATTGAGGTCCACTAGATGAAACTTCACACCAAATATCAAAGACCTGGGCCTTGCTGTTTCAGAGAAGAAGATTTTCCCTATATGAGTATGTAAAACCAAAGGGCCCCGGGGTGGGGGTATTTTCGGCCCCACGGCTATAATTTGAACAACATTGATAGAGGTCCACTAGATGATGCTTCACACCAAATATCAAAGACCTGGGCCTTGCGGTTTCAGAGAAGATTTTAAAAGATTTTCCCTATATAAGTCCATGTAAAACCAAAGGACCCCGGGGTGAGGGCAATTTTGACCCCAGGGCTATAATTTGAGCAATCTTGATAGACGACCACTAGATGAAGCTTCACACTAAATATCAAAGACCTAGGTGGGCCTTGTGGTTTCAGAAAAGATTATTTAAGATTTTCCTTGTATAAGTCCATGTAAAACCAAAGGGTTATAATTTGAACAATCTTGGTAGAGGTCCACTAAATGAAGCTTTCAGTAAAAAAAAAATCTTTTTTTTTTTTTTTTTTTTTTTTGCTCCTGTGACCTAGATGTGCAATAGACCGGAACTATTTGAACAACTTTGAAAGGCGAATACCTAACGATCATTCCTGTGAAGTTTGTTCAAAATCCGATCAGAAGTTTAGATGTCGTTTGAAGAAAAAATTTACAAATACACAGACGGATGCACGACGGACAAAAAGTGATCCCAAAAGCTCACCTGCGTGTCATGTGAGCTAAGAATAGCTGAAATCGTCCGCTCTGATAAACAAGATGTCCACCAGAGCTAAAAATAAAAAAAAATCTTTAAACGAGAACTCCTATACCCTTGGGGGCAATTTCTTTCAAACTTCATAGGAATGTTGCTTAGGTGACCCTCTACCAATATAGCTAAAACAGTTCCGCTCCAATGAGCAAGGTGGCCACCAGAGAAAAAATAGATAAGAAAACGTAAACAGTTTGCTTTAAATGTGAACTAAATAGAAGTGAAGGCAATAATCAAGAATCCTTACAATTAACCCACAGCTCCCATCAGAAAGGGATAGAAACACAAGCATGAAATAAAGCGGAAAGCTAAAAGGACAGTCACTTTCCCACAAAATGGCTACCCTTGGCCCAATTTGATTCAAACTTCACAGCTATGCTGTCTAGGTGGCTCCCTACCGAAATAGCTAGAATTGTTCCGCTCCTATGAACAAGAGGGCTGCCAGAGCTAAAAATATAAAAATCTTTGAGTGACAATTCCTCCCATACCCTTGGGCTAGTTTCATTCAAACTTCCTTTTGCTTAGGTGACCCTCTATCAAACTAGCTAAATCAGTTATGGTCTGATGGGCAAAATGGGTGCCAGAGCTAAAAAAAAGAAACTCAAATTATTTGCTTTAAATGCAAACTCCTATACCATTGGGGCGATTTCATTCAAACTTCATAGGAATATTGCTTAGGTGACCCCATGCAAAAGTAGTTCAAACAATTCCGATCCGACGAGCAAGATGACTGCCAGAGCTAAACATAGAAGAACATAAAAATTAGCTTTAAATACAAACTCCTCCTAGACCCTTGGGCCGATTTGATTCAAGCTTCACAGGAATGTTTCCTAGGTGGCTCCTACAAAAAAAAAGCTTAAATTGTTCCACTCAGATGAACATGATGGCCATCAGAGCTAAAAATATATAAAAGGCAACGCCTCCTGAACCCTTGGGCCAATTGCATTTAAACTTCAAAGGAATATTGCTTAGGAGACTTTCTACTAAAATAGTTTCGATGAGCATCATGCCAGAGCTAAAAATAGAAAAAAACACATAAAAAATGCTTGAAATGCGAATCCCTCCTAAACCTTTTGGCCAGTTTACTGACCGTCCCAAGTCGGTCATTCTTTTGCAGTGTCTTATTTGTTTCTTGGCTTTGTGCTGTTGGTTCATGTTTCAGCTGTTTTTGTGTGTGCCTCCGTGTCACTTTCTATAGGTGACTTGAGACGGCTGCGTTCTTAGATTTTGGCCTTTTCTTACTAGTTCACAGGAATATTGCCTAGATGGCTCCCTACCAATATAGCTAAAATCCTTCCACGCCGATGAACAAAATGGCCACCAGAGCTAAAATTGAATAATCTTTATAAGACAATTGTTCCTATATACTGCGACGAATTTCATTCAAACTCCATTGGAATGTTGCTCAGGTGACTCTCTACCAAAATAGCTAATCTGTTCCACTCTTATGAGCAAATTCCAGAGCTAAAAATAGAAAAATGTCAACATTTTGCTTTAAATGCAAACTCCTCCTAGACCCCTGGATCAATTTGATGCAACTGTCACATGAATGTTGCCTATGTGGTTCCCTACTAAAATAGCTAAAATGGTTCTGCTGCGATGAACAAGATGGCTGTCAGAGCTAGAATAAGAAAAAATCTTTATCCAGAAACACCTCCTTGGGCAATTTCAATCAAATTTCACGGGAATGTTGCTTCAATTACCCTCTACCAAAATAGCTCAGATGATCAGAATGGCTGTCAGATCTAAAAATAGACAAACCTTTAGGCAGCAACTCCTATACCAATGAGCCAATTTCATTCAAACTTGAAAGGAATGTTGCTTGTGTGATCCTCTACCAAAATAGCTGAAATGGTTCTGTACCAATGAACAAAAAGAAGCCTCCGTGGTGCAGTGGTTACGCTACTCGCCTTGTAAACCAGGGGTCGCAGGATCGATCCCGGGCTTCTCCAGACTTTCGGATGAGTCTTTAAACCGAGGTCCCGTCTCCGTATGACCTTAGCTGTTGGTGGGACGTAAAACTCAAACACTCACTCACCAATGAACAAAATGGCTCACAGAGCTAAAGAAAGGAATTCTTAAGACAGTTTTATTCAAACTTCGCAAGAATGTTGACCAGGTGACCATCTATCAAAGTGTAACAGTTATGCTTTATGGAATGGCTGTCACCCACATGACATTGAGAAGCTATGTGACATCTTGAAATCAGTTGAGCAATTCAGGGTCATCTTGGCCCTCTTGTTCAATCTGTTCCTCCATTTTAGCTCACCTGAGCACAACTTGCTCATGGTGAGGTACTGTGTTCAGTCAAAGTCTGTCGTACATAGTCAACAATTTGCTTTAAATGTGAACTCCTAAACCCTTGGGCCAATTTGATTCAAACTTCACAGGAATGTTGCCTGGATGACTCCCTACACAATTAGCTAAAATTGTTTTGCTCTGATGAACAAGATGGCCACCAAAGCTAAAAATAGAAAAATCTTTAAATGAAAACTCCTCCTGTACCCTTGGGCCAAATTCAATTAAACTTCACTTCAATTGCATTGATGAGTTAGGAGGCCTTCATGTGGACTGAAGAACTTACGAGACGCACCCACCCCCGTGGAAATTTGTTTCACTGACCGTTCCAAGAAGGTTATTCTGTTGCGGTTTATTTTTGTTATTGTTTGTCTTTGAGTGTTAGTATCACTTGTATTTTTTTTCTTTTGGATAGCCAATTGGCCATTTGGTGGGAAAGTAACTGTCCTTTTGGCTTTCCGCTATTGATGTTTCCATTAGGGTCTAGTTGTTCCATGTTTTTGTTTCTTATCCTTTGGTGTCTCTGATGGGAGCTGTGGGTTAATTGTATCGATTCCTGATCATTGCCTTCACTTTTATTTTTCATTTGAATGTTGCTTAGGTGACCCTCTAATAAAATAGCTTAAACAGTTCTACTCCAATGATCAAAATGGCTGCCAGAGCTAACAATAAAAGAAAAAAAATTGCTTCAAATACGAACTCCTCCTACACCCTAAGACCAGTTAGATTCAAATTTCACAGGAATGTTGCTGTTACATGTGGGTTTACGGCGTCCCGCAAAACCCCATGCTGACAAGACAACCGAGCGTGATCTCTGACCGCTGTGGGGTAAGGCACAAAAAAGATATTAAATGAATGACATGAATTTATTACAGTATCTATATACAACACTACTAACACAAAACATCACAATTAGTTGCTTCTGTAGCCCACTCACGACGTCCGCCCCGAAGGCAAAACAATGTTCTGTGCTCGGAACGGGTGACGTGAATGCCTACAGAAGCAAACAACAAAAACAACAACAAAATAAAAAAAAGAAACAACACAAGACGCGACTGGCCAGTTTATAACTTAGGGTGAATCCCCCTCTCGCGCACTAGTGTGAACTAGTTTGTCGACCTTGTTGTCGACCACAGGTTGATATGTATCATTTAGCGATCGCGCACTGGTTTGATTCGCCTGAATCGCCTGCAGGTTATTTATTCGACCCGTTTATTTCGAATGGTCTCACATTGGTCTCACATTGCTTTCTACGACCTGTTTATGTTGGTTTGTCCGCCCTTGCTGGACCCTAACCGACAGCATCGTACCAGTACCTGCTGCTATTTTGCAGGGAGCAGCAGGGCACCACACATTGTTGTGCCTTTCAATATACTTTCACTGTCCCGTCTCAATGTTGTGTGAATACGTTACAACTTGACCTGCTGCTGAATAGTGTTCGTTTTTTTCAGGGTTTTTATATCTATGAATACTACCGGAAAATCATGCATACTCATATTAGCTCGCTAAAGTCGTGGCGAGGTGGAGATACCGTCCACAATTAAAGCCAGATAGCAAAAATCGAGTAGATAATGGATTTGCGTTCAAATAGTATATTTCCCATAGGAAAAAAAAATGATGAAACGACCCTATAAATCAGTGGCATGACTCCTGTCAAAACGAACACCCACACAACACGTGACGGGAATGAAAACCATATATGGCACAATTTGGCGGTTGGCGATTTTTAGGCAAATTTTATAGAACTCAGCCTTATAGCGGCCCCCCTGTATTGTAAAAACAGATCTCCACAAACCACTCATGCATACATCGTATGATATGTGCATGACTTGTGCATGGAGCAGCACATTTTGCCTACCATATTTCACCTAAAATATTTCACTCGCACCGCCTTACCATATACCTACTAAAATAATTTAGATGTGCATAAGCACCAGAGAGGTTTCCTATTCCATCTCGTAACAGTTGCCTAGGAAAAAGCTTAAACATTTCCGCTCTGATGAACAAGATGGCCACTAGAGCTAAAAACAGGAAAACAAATCTGTAAACAACTCCTGTAGCCTTGGGCCATTTTCATTCAAATTTCATAGGAATATTGCTAAGGTGACCCTGTACCACAATAGCTAAAACGGTTCCACTCAGATGAGCAAAACAACCACCAGAGCTTTAAATAGAAGAACGTAAATTTTGCTTCAAATGTGAACTAAACCCTTGAGCAAATTGCTTCAAATGTGAACTCCTAAACCCTTGACCAAATTTGATTCAAACTTTACAGAAATGTTATCAATGTGGCTCCCTACAGGAAATTAAATGAAAACTCCTGTACCCTTTGGCCAATTTCATTCAAACTTCATAGGAATGCTGCATAAATGACCTCTTAGAAATTAGCTGAAACGGCACCCCTCTGATGAGAAAAACCAGAGCTAAAAATGGCCACCAGAGCTAAAAATGAAAAAAAAAAAAAAAAAAAAAAACGTCAACAGTTTGCTTTAAACGAGAACTTCTCCTTGGGCCAATTTGATTCAAACTTCACAGGACTGTTACTTTGGTGACCCTTTATGAAAATAGCTAATCGGTTCCGCTTTGGTAGCAAAGTGGTCACCAGAGCTAAAAATAGAATAATAGTGTAAATTTTCTTCAAATGTGGACGAGTTCCTCCTTAACCCTTCGGCCAATTTGATTCAAATTTCACAGGAATGTTGCCTAGGTGACTCCCTGCCAATATAGTTATAAACGTTATGCTCAAATGAACAAGATGTCCGCCAGAGAAAAAAAAGGAAACCCTTTAAATGACAACACATTCTGTACCCTTGACCGAATTTCATTCAAACTTCATAAGAATGTTGCTTAATTGACCCTGAACCAAAGTAGCTATAACAGTTTTGCTCCAATGAACAAGATGGCGACCAGAGCTAAAAATAGAAAACCAAATATTTGCTTTAAGTGTGAACTTCTTTTAAACTCTTGGACAAATTTAATTTTAACTTCATAGGAATGTTGCCTGGGTAGCTCCCTAACTACATGTATATAGCTAAAATCATTCCACTCAGGTGAGCATGATGACCGCCAGACCTAAAAATAGAAAAATCTTTAAACGACAACTCCTCCCATGCTCTTGGGCCAATTTCATTCAAACTTAAAGGTATGTTGCTTATGTGATTCTCTATCAAAATAGCTAATTGGTTCTGCCCCGATGAGCAAAATGGCCAGCAGAGCTAAAATAGAATAATGTCATCTGTTTGCTTTAAATGCGAACTCCTCCTAAACGCTTGGGTTAATTTGATTCAAACTACACAGGAATGTTGTTTAGGTGGCTCTCTACCAACATTAGCTAAAACGGTTCTGCTGTGATCAACAAGATGGCTGTCAGAGTTAAAATAGAAAAAAAAATCTTTAAACAAAATCTCCCATGCACACCCTTGGCCAATTTCAATCAAATTTCATAGGAATGTTGCTTAGATTACCATCTACAAAAATAACTAAATGTGTTCGGATCAGATGATCATTTAAAAAACTTTTAAGCGACAATTCCTACTATACCCATGGGCCAATTTCATTCAAACTTCACAGGAGTGTTGCTAAGGTGATCCTCTACCCAAATAGCTAAACAGTTTTGTTTTAATGAACAAAATGGCTGACATGGCCAAAAAAAAAAAAAAAGAAACTTTTGCAACGGTTATGCTTCATGGAATGGCTTTCACCCACATGACTTTCAGACGCTTGGAGACATCTTGAAATCAACTGAGAGATTTAGGGCCCTCTTGTTTTCCTCATCCATCCTGCATATCACTTTGATCCCTGCTCTCTTGGAGACGACAGAAACTGACGCTGTGGGGCTGACATCTTTAAAAGTAACACAAAAACATGAAATGTCGAGCTTTGCTATTTCCAGACTGAATAAGTTTGGGGGATATAGCAATCAGCCTGGCGTACATCCGACCATAGACACATCTCTGTGATCCCCATAACTCAGATACCCTTCAAGGTATATTAACAGTACTTGGTATAGTTGTACAGGAGGTTAAGAAGGTATGTCATGAGTAAGAACACAGCTCTGGAGGGCTTGGTATTTTAGTTAAATCGTCTGACAATTTAACCTTTTGATCAAAATAACTCCAATGCCCTTTGAAATATTTGAAAGGGACTTGGTACAACTGTACATGTGGTTGGGGACTTGGTACTGATTCAATTGTACACGTGGTTAAGAAGCTGTATCATGAGCAAGAACCGTAACTGGGTACTGTGGAATTTTAGTATCTCCACTGACAATATAACCTTGTGATCACATTTACCCAAACACCTTTGTTATATATAGTTATACACGAGGTTTAGAAGACACGTCGTTAGTAAGAACCACAACTCTGGATGACGTGTCATGAGCAAGGGAATTCTAGTTATATCCCCTGACAATTTAACCTTTTGAACACATTAACCCCAACACCTTTGTTATATATAGTTATACACGAGGTTTAGAAGACACCTCGTTAGCAAGAACCACAACTCTGGATGACGTGTCATGAGCAAGAACCATAACTCTGGGTGCCATGGTATTTAAATAATCTTGACAATATAACTGTGACCGCCATAACTCAAACACCCTTTGAGATATATTGTTGGAACTTGGTACAATTGTACACGAGGTTAAAGTGTATCATGAGCACAACTCTGGATGCCATGGTACTTTAGTTATCTCCCCTCACATTTAAACCTTGTGATGGCCATAACACCAACGGTCTTCAACCACATAATTTATGCAATATCTTGCTGATATATGCATTTATATATGGGCCTCGTCAAGCGATTTTGGTACATATCGCCTTTGCGAGCAGCGAAGGTTCAGGCGAGCCTGCGCATCCTCGCAGTCTCACCAGAACCTTCGCTGCCCGCTCATACAAGCAGTGAATCAAGAGGAACAGAAAGCCATATCCCTGGCCCCTCTGAATGGCTGGGCATGCGCAGTTAAAATTCGTCACGACGGAATGCTCGAAGACACAAATTCGCTTGGCGGGGCTCATATACACATTATTACATTATTTCTAAAGTAACTTCATCTGCCACATTGTATCACGTCATGTTGATGTTTCCAGATCAACGTATCACCGAGACGTGGAGCGTCAAGTGTGATGCTTAAGATCTGGAAACATCCCAGAGATTAAGGATTTTAGACGAAATGTCGCATCTTTGTTATTTTCCTTTTTTTTTTTTTTTTTTTTAAATTTTAGACAATTTGCCTGTTGTCTATACTAATACAGATGAAATAATGGGATATTTTTCTTATTTCTGCTCCAAATATACTCATCGAGGCGGTTCTAACGAGTGCCCACAATCTATATTTTGAGCAGAAATTGGAAAAACAGGGTTTTCCACAGTAAACCCTAATTTTACTATATAAAAGTGCATGCATAAGAATTTATTTTTCTGATTCCCACTTTCACCCCCATTGGGTGACCTAATAGTGCTATAAATATCGTGTTTATCTTCTTATAGAACATTCTCGAAATGAGTCATATATTTGTTAACATCTTGTTAACAAGGAAAAGTATATAAATATTTGGTTTTCGACGAAATGACGTGCACCGGTATAACATATCTTACCCTCATTCATATATACCTGACAATGGTAATTGCAGTATAATACCCTACTCAATTTGGTGATTCCCCTACCAAACTCGTCCCTACGAAACCCAACTTGACCATACCTAAATACCCTGCCCTGACCTATTCTACCTATATTACAAGGGTGATTTGTGTCATTCCCAGAGCGATTTCCGTTATTCCCAGGGTGATTTCGGTGATTTCTGTGGTGATTTTGATAGGTTTCGGTCTTTCGGGTGACCGGTAGTAGAACGCAGCATCAGGTATATAATTCAGGATTAGCTGGTGTGTTTTGATTCTAGAGAACTTTCTGCATGTATAAATCTTCTGAATGTCATACTGGCTTTTTGGTCGGGGGATTCGCCATCTCTTTTGATGGCTATTTTTGTGCAAAGAAAAGAGTTATCAAACCGTTTGGAAATGTTTAGGTAACTTTGCGACATCACCAGTCTGATCAGAATCTTGGCTAGCTCCATTTGGCTTTATAAACTAAAGATTTCCATTCACAAATAGATGATCTCTCCTATCAGATTAGCTGAGATTTGATAAAATCAACAAGAAGACTTTTGCAACTGATGACGACTCATCATTTTTGCGATCTGATCAGTCTTCCCTGTTCACAAGATCGCCTTCTAAATTCTCTGGACTATTGGATGAGCAAGAACCTGAATCTGGTCAGACTGACTGGGCGCACAGGATGATCGATCTTCGCAGAGCACATGTAACATGCCGTTTGATTTACTAGCTCAGCCCCAGTTCTTATAGAAAAGAGACAAGGTCGATGTGTATCTTAAGTGGAAGGAAGACAGGGTTCGATTTTATAAAACTTTTTATGTGCAACTCAGTTGAGTATGAAAATTGTAATGCTCATTCAAATTGACAAATATATATGATTTTCCTGCTGAGAATAACAATGTCATTTGTCCTGCTCATAAGTTTTTAACTGCCAATAATAGTAGGCATTTTAAAATTCAATGGACATATTTCATGCTCAAGTAAGCTGAGCATGAAAAAGGTTAATCAACTCGGTGCAAGCTGTGTCGAGCGAACATATGTTTTCAGATATGACGTCAGTATATCCATTCAGTCAGAAAAAAGTCTGTCAAGATTTTGGTCAACAGGAATCCATAAAAACCCACAGCAAAGATGTGAAAGCATAGGGCTGACATAGTCTTTGCTTGGTGCATATGTCTGAAAAGAAAGTTTTGCTCGTGGCTAATGATTATTTTTTCTTTCATGAAACATCAAATTAGTCATAACATCCAGGCCAGTAACGTAAGCATTAAAATTGCTGCTGAATGGGTTATGGTGGAACTGTTGTTTTCATCGACTTTTATTCCTTGCTCCTTGTAGTTAAAGGCACCATCTGAAAAAAACAACAACATGCTTTATTAATAAAATGAACCACGCAGTTAGATAGTGTTTCATAATACGAGGAGCGTTTGGAAAGTATTAATAGTGGGTGCGGCTTGTAAATAAAACGCTAACCTGGTCAAAACTAGGTTGTGCAGTCCCTTTAATTTCTCCCTTGACCTGTGCACACTTTTACCAACTCAGAAAATCAACTCTTTTCATCAACTCAGAAAATGCATGTACTGTTAATACACTGAAACAGCGCACTACCCAAAGCAAGACGGCTTTCAAAAACTGATTCACCACATTAGAAAGATTTGTTTCTCTTAAAAATAATCCTGTGACACTCTTGTCCTCAGGTACTGGTTCTCGGGTCACAAAATCCATCGCAGTCAAAAAAAAAAAAAAAAAAAAGCGTACATGACACGTCTCGATGTCTGATTTCTCCATGCGATTCGAAGGTTGAGTTATTTCGCGATTTTCACCTACCCAAACTTTGTTTTCTTTGCATTCGGTTTCGAAAACTACAGCAATTACTATTTCTCTGAGTCTCCTGGGATCCGCCCTCTTATATTTTGCTAGAAGTTTTGAGGATTTTTCTACCCCAACCCCCTTTTGGTCAGGTGTCAAAAGCTGGGGGATTCACCTAGCACAAACCTTCTTAAGCTTAAGCACTTCTTTCAAAATATAAAATAAGGCCTACAAATTAACGCCATATAAATCCACTCTCTTCCACAGTGTACCGCGCATCTTATTCAATTACCGTTCTCATAATCTCGTTGTCTTTTTCTGACACCGCTGAAAGCGGTCAACCCGGCCAGGGCTCATCTTTGACTGAGGTTCGTCCACCTCTAAAACGTCGCACCCATATGCAAACTTTTGGATACACTAGTGCATTTTTACCACACTCTTTATCCAAATTGGCTTTGATCTCCAATGGCGACACGTCTAGCAATGCATGCACTTTGCAGCACACCATCCATTCTTCTAATTTAGCACTGCTATTAACGGCCATATCTTCGCTCAGTGTCAAAGACATGGTCAACTACAATGACCGCTCTAGTGCACTGCATGCATTAAAAATCGTGCAAATTTTAATTCGGTCAAGTGATTAAAGGTTTGATTCTTCATGCATGTTCTGCGCAAGATCACAATTTGTCTCATTGTGAAGTTACCTCTAGTACACACTGAAATGTTCTTTATCAGACAGTCTTTATGTCTGTTATCGTTTGTCGATACTAATTTTTCCGTTCCTTTTCAAGTGTTTTCTGCTTTCAGCAGCTTGTAACATCATTATTTTGTGATCTTTCTACCGAATACCACAATGTTTCTCATTAAAAAGTGTATATAGTTTCCTTAAGTTCACAATGAAATGTTGCTGATTAGATAATGTAATCAGGAGACAAGATACCGCACACACGGTATTTAGTTTCCCCCGCCCCCACCCTCAATCGTTATGTCTGCATTTGCATCTGTTCCAATTCAAGTATTTTCTTCTTTCAACGGGTTAAAACATCTTTATCTTGAGATTTTCAAAAGAAGATCATATATTTTCTCTTAATAAGTTTTTATAGTTCCCTCGTGTAGACGTGTTGCTGATTGGACCCTGAAATAAGGGGATAAGATGGTATCCACGATATCTTGTCTTCTCGTTATGTCCATTTTAATTTGGCTATGCTAATTTTTCCATTCCATTTAAATTGTTTTCTAAATTTGTAGTTTTCTTAAAAAACAAACAAACAAACAAACAAACAAACAAAAAAAAACCTTAGGTGGATGGTTGTTGATGTGGGTGGAGTGGGGGTGATGGCAGGGGAAAACTAGAACTTTCAGTGTTCAAGCGAGTCTGTCATACTGTAGTGGGCTCTGACAGCATCTTTTGCGACGGCTGCAAGCATTGGGCGTTCAAACAATGCAGTGAGGTCAAACACTTGGCAGAGAACCATTATTATAGGTGTACACGGTGCTAGGGAACTGCATGCCCCATTGACGACAGACCACAGAGGCAAGTTCAAGGTGGACCTGACAAGTTGGTAGTGGTAAGTTCTTTTGCTACCTAGGAGACCTGCTCTCAGCAGCCGGTGACTGATCTTTCGACTGAAACACACGTGAAAAACAATCTGGAAAAAGTTCAAGGAGCTACTACCAGTTCTCTTGTCACCTGTCTTTCCGAATGTGTGGACACATGTACAGGTCTCGTGTGCTCCATGGCCATTGGCAAAGCCAAGCGTCCATCGTCTGCAGCGTTGGTAGGGCAATGATCAGACATATCTGGAATGTCAGGCTGCAAGACATTGTCACCATCAGATCCAATGAGCAATTGCGTGGTTTGGCATTGAGGACCTCAAACTCATTGTGAAGGAGAGAAGGATTCGCTGGTATGAACGTGTGGATCGCTCCAATAGTGCAGATAAGACAGCCTGTGCCATACAGAATCGATCAAAAGCTGGGTCGGTAGGCCCAAGATAACATGGAAGCAGCGTACAGAGATGGATTGCAGTAGAAATTCTTGGCTATAAACCCTCATGATAGACAAACCTGAGGATCTGGTGCGAGATATATGCGTTCAGCAACCTAGCAACTTGGGAGGGGCCCACTGATGTGCGTTGTGTCCCTGTATCTGCACATTAATAGAAATACTGTGATGATGGTGATTGATGATGGTGATTTCAGTCGATCTGACTATACCCCCACTATAGCGCATTTTACTGAAACAGGAATCAAATGCATGCATTTCTGATCATCATTCAGAGAGTCCATTGTGTCTTACATGATATAAATCACCATCACTGCATAGTATACCGAGTTTCAGGCTTCTAGCTTTTATGCTGTTAACTCAATCACGGTTGACAACTTTGCGTCCCTCTTTTATTGCACGCCGTTCGGTCAGGCCTCAGGTTCTATTTCGGTTCTAGCGTGAATACTTACTGAGGATTAGAGAGAATGTAATTTTATGTCATCTTGGTTGGTGCCTGGTGCTAAATGTCTCTGGTAGGGCCCACCGGAGTCTTACTGTTTGTTTTCTTTTGCACCAGCATTTCTGTGGATTGTTGCTGTCGAGTCATCATCGTTCTTTTCATGTCCATGGATGTTTTTGTGTTCTCGGAGTTGTTGCACTGATGCAGGGACTGAATAAATTATTTGTCTAGACGGAATCGGGGGCGAGGGTTGCGACCGCGTGGAATCGATTTAAAACAAATCAAAAATGAGTTCCTTTAAGAGCAATGAAAACATTCATAAGAAAGAAGATTGGTCATACTACGTAGTTTCGGCTAATAAAGCCTCATCAGTGACCTTGTAACGATCCGGCAAAGAAAGCTAGAGGAAACATACTGCAATTTTGTGAATTTCGAATAGGCAGTCGATACAAAGACTGATATAAATCAAAATGGGGTCCAAATAATTAAAAACCTGTCTAGAATATGAGTCTAAACCAATAATTTATTTCTGATTTCTCAGAATTTTCACGCTGATCTCAAAGGACCAAAAGTAAAATATAAACTGCACTATGGTTGATGTACGGGGAGACGTTAAAAATACGGCCGCCACACGGCACAACACCAGCTGCCCCCTTGTTGGATTCATTTCACTGACCGTTCCAAGGCGGTTTTTCTGTCGCAGTTCAGTTTTGTTATGGGTTTGTCTTTGTATCGCTTATATATTTTCATTTGGATAGCCAATTGGCCATTTTGTGGGAGGGTGGCTGTCATTTTGGCTTTCCGCTATTGATGTTTCCGTTAGGGATAATTATTTACTATCTGTGTTTCTTTCCCTT
The DNA here is from genome assembly GCA_963580285.1 of Lucinisca nassula. Classification (NCBI taxonomy): domain Eukaryota; kingdom Metazoa; phylum Mollusca; class Bivalvia; order Lucinida; family Lucinidae; genus Lucinisca; species Lucinisca nassula. Next base: position 96,177,391 of record OY757021.1, on the reverse strand, counting down.
TGGTATCTCTGATGGGTGATTTGGGTTAATTGTATCGATTCCTCATCATTGCCTTCACTTCTATTTTAAAAATAAACATTGGCTTATACGGAGAGAAAGGAGAATAAAAGAACAAATGAACGAATATGCCAAGAAGGTCAATTGTCTCTTACATTATATGTCATCATTTCTGTAATACATTCCAATTTTGAGGCTTCTAGCTTTTATAGTTCCTAAGAGATATTTGACAAAAATAACATTGGTCTATATGGAGAGAAAGAAGAATGAAAGAACAAATGAACAAACAAACCAATAAAGGCATTTATTGTCTTTTACAAGATATATGTCATAATTATTGCATTTTATACATATACCATGTTTGATGCTTCAAGCTTTTATGGCTCCTGAGAAATATATGAAAAAAAAATGAACATGTTTCTATATGGAGAGAAAAAAAAGGAAGAATAAATGAACAAATAAGCTGAGAAAGCCCTTTTGTTTCCTACACTATAAGTCATAATTATTGCAATGCATACCAAGTTTGAGGCTCTCAACCTCTGTAATTCCTGAGAAATGTTTGGCAAAAATTTTACATTTTCCTTTGTAGAGAGGAAGAAGAATGAAAGAACAAATGAACGAATAAGCTGAGAAAGCCCATTCGCTCTTGCATGATGTCATCATTACTGCACTGCATACTAAGTTTGAGGCTTCAATCTTTTGAAGTTTCTGAGAAACGTTTGACAGGATTTTCACATTGGCCTATATGGAAAATAGAAGTGAAGCTCGATACAATTAACCCACAACTCCCAATCAAAGGGAAAGAAACACAAACATGAAACAACTAGATCCTAGTGGTAATATCAATAGCGAAAGCCAAAAGGACAGTTACTTTCCCAAAAAATGGCCAATTGACTATCCAAAACAAAATAATATAAGCGACACACACACTCAAAGACAAGCGATAACAAAAATAAACCGCGACAGAAGAACTGCCTGGGAACGGTCAGTGAAACGAATTCCACTGTGGGACTTAAGTCGATTTTACGTGGCCACAATCCTCGCCCTTACTTCCGTCGCGTTTTATACAAATAATTTTATCAGTCCGCATGAAGGCCTCCTAACTCATCAGTGCAACATCTCCGTGAACAATAGAATCAAACAACCACAGAGATTAAACAACGGGGAAGACCCGACAGCTAGAAACCACCGAAATGTTTGAGCAAAGAAAACCAACAGTTAGACTCCGATGGAGAGAATGAAAAAACAAATGAACAAATAAGCTGAGAAATTAATAAATAAGCTGATGGTTCCTGAGAAATATTTGACACACTTTAACATTGGCCTATATGAGAGAAAGAAGAATGAAGGAACAGATAACAAATAAACAAAGAAAGCCCATTGTCTCATACAATATATAAGTCACCATCATTACATAGAATACCAAGTTTGAGGCTTCTAGCTTTTATAGCTCCCGGGAAATCGTTGACGAGTATTTTAACATTGGTTTATGTGGAGAGAAAAAAGAATGAAATAAATGAACAAATATGCTGAGAAAGCCCATTGTTTCCTATAATATATTTCATCATTACTGCATATTGCATAACAACTTTGAGGCATTTAGCTTTGATGGTTCCTGATAAATTTAACACTAGTTTATATGGAGAGAAAGAAGCATTAAAAAAGAACAGATGAACAAATAAGTCGACAATGCCAACTGTCTGTTACATAATATAAACCACCATTATTGAATAGTATTGAGGGTTTCCGTTCTTGCGGTTCTTGAAAAATCTTTGACCAAAAAATTGGCGTCTGACGTGGCGGAACGGAAGGATGGATGGACGGTCGGACAGACGGATGTAAACCAGTATACTCCCTTTTTTCAAAATAGGGTATAATAATTAAACCAGTTATGGTATTTTGTCCCTTACGATGCCAAATCCAGCCATTCTGACACAATTTCAAAACATTTCTTTTTGTGTATCTCATGTGGCCCATAAAACTATCTTGGTTGGAATGCACACACAAACAAGAATCCAAGATGTAGGTGGTGATGGTGGGCAGGATCGTGTTTTTTTTTCTTCAATTTTTCAATTTAGCCAGCTACGGTATCTTTTCCCCCAACATTTGCTATTCTTACCCATTTTCAGTAAAATTCGCATTGTGTATCTTGTGCTGACTACAAGCAGCCAGATCTTAATCAAACAAAATGCAGGGAGTGAAGGCTGTGAGGATGGAATGACTGGGGTGGGTACAAGATAAATTGTTCATCCTACCTCACAAATCACTGCTCACATAAGGCCATATCTACTCATCTCTGGATAAAGCACTGAACTTATACATTGTTGCCCTCTAACCAAATGCAATGCGGTGGTTATGGGGTCAGCATGGTGCATTTGCTGTATCCAGTCACCCCCTGCCCACATGCTTTCTTAGGAACCTTTCATATTTCTCCCACTTAGTTTCTCTGTAAGGCAACAGAATAGTATAAACTTGTAACTTTAGGGTAGGCGTCTCTTGCCGGGGAAAATGAGGTCGTATTCAACCAGTGCATTTATCAAACACGCGAGAATATTCGATTTGGGCAAGAACACCAGGGTCAGAACAGAATTTCTATCCCAAGCAAATTTCTATTCTTATCTGGTGTGCAAGAAACACCGTTAGACCGGCTAAGCCTCGAAAAATGGCTTTTGTCAGACAGCTTATCGGTTAGAACTTGTTGCAGCATACATTTGAGTGAAAAATCATCAATACATTCCTAATAACCATTTTCCCATTTCGCATGTTTTTGCCTCAGCTTATCCTTGGAAAATGTGCAATGACATTTTGCAGACAACAGATCAGCTACACATTAACATATTTTATAATAAATGGCTCAAGACTTCTGACCGCCTTTGCGAACGGACAGGCATGTCGATTATATGCCAAACCACCTGTTGGGTTTGGCAATGTTGGGTTTATAAAAGTTGAATGTACAAGTCGTGCGTAAGCATATGTTCTGGTGGTAGTTGGATGAGGACAGTTAGTCATGTAGCTTGCGATTTCGGGCGGCGTCAAGTGCACAATGACTCAAAGCTGGACAAATATGATCTCCTTGCGGTTAAGAGTAGGGAGGGAATGTGTAGGCCTATATTTCTTATTTCTGCCCTTTCAGTCTCGCCTTTCACTGTCTTTCACCTCCTCTAGACTACTGTAGCTTCTCTCTCGACACAAAAGACCAACACGGATTGATGGATTGTTTCATTCACAGAACAATGTTCAACGCAAAGGTTCCGGTAGTGTGGGTTATTGTAACCTATTTAAATTCTACCCAAACTTGCTCCACTCTAAAAAGCAATACTTGCAGAAACTCTGCAGGGTGACTGTCACAAGTAACCATTACCATTCTTTTACCGTAAAGTCTGTTGATCTATAGGCATGTTTTACAGTTTGTGTAAGACTGACAGACAATGTTACAATGTTACAGTGCAGAGGTTGCATATACAATAAAAAGGGTTTCTTTATGATGCAGGAAATTGTTGCTACCCACAACAAGGCAAATAAAATAAAGTAAAATAAATACGAAATAGGCACTCCGCTGAAAAGAAAGAATTAGCTCCGGAGGGGAGAACATTCTTTCTTTTCAGAGCAGTCCCTCTGATACGGTAGTGAATTATGTTTGGACCTTGGACCGTTCCAAAATAGAAGTGAAAGCAATGATCAGGAATCGATACAATCAACCCAGAGCTCCCATCAGAGACACCAAAGGGAGAGAAGCACAAACATGAAACAACAGACCTAATGGAAACATCAATAGCGGAAAGCCAAAAGGACAGTTACTTTCCCACAAAATGGCCATTAGGCTATCCAAAATAAAATAATATAAGCATCACAGACACCCAAAGACAAACCATTAGAAAAATAAACCGCGACAGAAGAACCGCCTTGGAACGGTCAGTTGAAACTAATTCCCCTGCGGGGGGGGGGGGGGGGGCTTAAATCGATTTTACGTGGCAACAATCCTCGCCCATACTTCCGTCGCGATTTAGACAAATAATTTGTTCAGTCTGCATGAAGGCCTCCTAACTCATCAGTGCAACATCTCCGTGAACACAAATAATCAAACAACCACAGAGATTAAAAAACGGCGAGGACTCAACAGCAAGAAACCACTGAAATGCTGGAGCAAAAGAAAACCAACAGTTAGACTCCGATGGGTCCGACCAGAGATAGAGCATCAGGCACCAACCAACATTACCTTGAATTAGATCTCTCTAATTCTCAGTAAGCCTTTACACTGGAACCGTCACAGAATCTGAGGCCTGACCCACCGACGTGCAATTAAAGAGGGAAGCAAAGTTGTCAACCGTGATTGGGTTAACTACCATGCATGCAGTCTGTCGTATAACATTTATGTTGTACCCAATCCTTTTATATCGAAGAATGATTTTCCGAAATTGAGTGCTGAAGTTTTTGCGGTTATATATTTTTCTGAATTTGTATACTAAGTCACCATAAAATTCGGTTCCGATAGACCTTGTTGCAGGAGAGATTTAAGTCCAATATTGAATTTTGAAATTAAATCAGAATGACGTCTATAAACTTTTGAAAAGGCTTTGCGTAGTTTATGGTACCGATAACCCTGATTAAGAAGTTTAGCCGTTAACAATTTACTACGAGTGTTGAAGTCAGTTACATGACTACACACTCTGGCAAATCCGTTCTTCTGTCGCAGTTTAATTTTGTTATAGTTTGTCTTTGCATGTATGTACTGCTTATATCTTTTTTTTTATTTTGGATAGCCTTTTGGTCATTTTGTGGGAACGTAACTGTCCTTTTGGCTTCCTGCTTGTGAAGTTTTCATTAGGGTGTATTATTTCATGTTCGTGTTCCTTTCCCTTTGGTGTCTCTGTTGAGAGGTGTTGAGTAGTTGTATCGATTCCTAATCACTGCCTTCATTTCTATTTTTTTATTTCTTTATTCTTTAGCTGAAGTCAACTTACATGGACAGACACCGCATGTCTTTGGGCATTCGAAAGGTACTACATTAGGGTAGTCTTTGCAGCCCTTTGCATCATAATCTTTTCCACCACACTGGTATGGCTGTGTCAAGTTAGTGCAGTCCACTGAAAAATAGTGATACAAAAATCTCGCTACTGAAAATTCGAATTGAAAAGCAACCCAGCATGCACTTAAAGTTGAGTTAATGTTGTATTAACGTTGATTGAACGTTGAGTCAACATTGTATGCCTGTGTGACTATAACATGAAACAGCGGTTTCAGCCAGCCCAAAAAGATTCCTTTTCTTATAAACACTTTCAATATCTAAACAGCAGAGTAGCTTTGCTTGATGTCTACGTGACTATATATCACTGATTTTACGAATTCCAGGTAACGATTATTTATAGCAGTGCTAGTCTTGTTGTGTCGTCAGAGTGCTGTGTACGATTTCGATTTGAGATTTTACGTCCCCGTCAACACTACATAGGTCATTTTTGAGACGTTGATTCCAATTTTGTGGGACTTTTAATTGACATTGAGATGAAATGACATCTCCAAGCCCTGCCGCCAAGTGAAACCAATAGGGTTAAAAAGCACTGGCGGTCCAACTCGCACCGCTTTGCCTGGGCAGGCTTAGATACTCTAAGTGGTCTACCAGTACGCGTGTGCGGTCGGTTTCAGCTCTGCGTGGAAGCATCATGCAGCCCATCTATTTCTTCAAGCCCCGATGGGCGGGGGCGTCAGAATGCTGTGTAAAAGAATAATTGTAAAACATTGACACGGCTCATGTGCTGGGACATTGGCAAACACTGCAGACCTAGGTCAGACGTCGCAGAACGCGACGTCCGATCATGGTCGACAATGTTTGCATAAAATACACATTTAAGTGTTAAACGAAACAGACTTATTCTCAGTTCAGGGACATCTTTCCAAATTAGTTCTGCTAGTGTTTTGATCTAACAATGGCTGCAAGTATCTTGACTTTTGTGCGCCTTCCTCTAACTGAATCCCACGGTTAATAGGTCTATTTGAAGTGTGAGGCGAATGAAAAAATTCCACCTGACCTTTAATATCCATAATCGTATACATAAATATAACAATTAACATTCTTATAAAAATATTACAGTGGAAGTGGTGAAATATTTCATTTTCAATTTTTAATTATCATTTTCACATTTGCACATTGTTTTGTTTTGTGAAATCTTAAAAAAAATGAAATTAAGCTGAGACTGAAAACGAAATTTGTTATTTAATGACGTTTTAAAAAATTATTGTAATAAACAATAAATTTTATTCAACCCAGAAAGCTTCAAGCGAAATTGGATAAGCAGGCAATATGTTGCATATTTGTCATAAAAATTTAGGTTTTACATTTCATGGAATGTCAAGCATTACTAGAGAATGCATTTCCCTTCAGCTGCAACAGACAGTCATCCCAGTAGCTTTCAATTTCTCTTATCTGTCGCGTCAAATAATCCGCCCGATAATTGACATCTTTTAATTTCCGAAAACTTTGTCTTTTCGACGTTTCTATTGATGTGTCAATATTTCAGCACCTTGCTATGATCTCTATTGAGATTATACCCAGTCGAATCCACTACAGTGTCAATCATCTGCAGGTGATCGCTGTCAGGGAATGCGTAAATATTCTATCGGCCAATCTGAAACTAATTGCTTAAAAGTGGGCGGTTCGTTTATCGATCTAGTGTAGGAAAGATTGACAGTTTACCACTGTTTTATCTGACGCATAAAGCAAACTAGAAAGTCTGTCGATATATTTTGTGCCATCGCAGAAACCGTTAGGACACTCCCATTGACAATGTCACGTTGCAGCTAAAGAGAAACGCATAGTATTTTTGACAGAACATTATATTTTAAATGTCGCCTGTTTACCGTCCTGATTGGCGCTTTAAAAGGAAAATAAAAAATAAAAATAAAACATACATCTGCACTGGTCTCCAGTTTGGAAAGCTGGATATTTACACGTGCATGTACAGTTGCCCGGATGAAGTATCCCACCATTTTCACAAGCTTTCTGACCACAGTCTGAAAAATCAAACATTTTGTCATATATACGTATGAGCCCAAGCGCACATGAAGATGCAGAAGGCACGTTTGACCAGCCTGGCGAAGACTCACTTCAGACTGAGTGTTCGCAAGTGGCAAGGGTCATCTGCAGCGTGCGTCCTGGGCATCCAAAAAGTGAAAAGCGAAGGTGTTTATATGGATCCTCATGTACACAGTCTAATTTTAATCTTCGTTTGTCGTTCAGCAAAGACAAAGACTTGGTCTATCATTGTCTATGTCCATGGACGTAGACTATCCAAGAGGAGGCATTTTAAAAGTACATGGCCGATTGAATGCTATTTCCTTTTTTACTGGTCATTGTCATTGCTCTGTATTAAAACCTGGAATGACGGTACGCTTCGATCCAGAGAAGAAACCGAAGGTTACGTGAGTACTGGTAAACTGCTTAGAGGGTCTAAGGCCACCAAGGCAAAATGTTGCGAGTTGGACTTCTAATGCATATAAACCCTTTTGGTTTGGTTGGGTGGCAGCAACATCTAAATGTGGGGTAAAATCCCATAAAATTGTAAGCAACGTCTCCATAGTGACCTGAATAGTTTTGACGGGGACGTAAAACCCCAATTCAAACAAAACCGGCACACTGCACGTAATGTATATCACCCATATGCTTGGCATTAATTAAACTGCAACAGCCTCTTTCGAGTATTATCTGCAGTTTTGCTGTCGGTGCAAGTTTATAAGAGACAAGTATAGCTTTTACAAAAAAGCTAGGTTTACGCTTAGCAAAAAATTAAATGTGAATGTCTAGAGTTATATCCCAGAAATGTGTTTTATACAATTAACTGTTTTTGGCAATGTTCTAATTGCCATCCTGCCGACTGAAATATAATGTCTAAAATGTCAAAGTTGCAAATGCTGTAATACTTTCAAAAAGTACTTTGTCATCTTTTTCGCCTCCGCCCATCGGGGCTTGGGGAAATAGATTGGGCTGCATGGTGTTTCCATGCAGAGCTGAAACTGACCACACATGAGTACTGGTAAACCGCTTGGAATGACTAAGCCTGCCCAGGCACAATGGAGTCAGACCATCTAATGCATATAAGCCTTTTGGTTTCATTGGGCGGTAGGGCTTGAGATGTCATTTCATCTCAATATCGGGTAAAAGTCCCACCAAATTGGAAGCAACGTCTCCAAAATGACCTAAATAGTGTTGACGTGGACGTTAAACCTCAATTCATGTGCAACTTCAATATGCTTGTGACATCATTCAAATGGAATGCTTGAAAATTGTTGGAGAAGATCAGTAGACTTTATAGAAGACTAACTGAAGATTAAACCAAAAAGTTTGTTAACAGCGAGGCAAGGTTTTTTGTTTTTGTTTTTCTAGCTCACCAAAGCCGAGAGCTTATAGATAGGCAGTGGTCCGTCGTGGTCGAGAGTTTGTAGATGCATATTTTGTATTGGCCTGTACAATATTATGGTGGCATATATCTCCCACGGGATAGCTAGATAGCTATCGCGATAGTATACAAAAAATATCATGATAATTTCGATTTTCCTGCCAGGTAAATGAACATTTTATCGCAATAATTCAACACCATTAACTCACTTTGTTTTTGTGACAGTGCCCAGAGCTGCCACTAGGTATCTAGATAACTATCGCGAAAATTAAAAAAAAACATATGACGAAAACTTGAAAAGAATAGCCAGGTAGTTTGGATTTTCCTGAAAATATTATCGCGTCCTGAAAATATTATCGGATAATTGAAGCTATTTTCTTGATATTTTCGCCATTTTAATAGCCTGATATCTATAAATAGAAGTCTAAATTTTGGAATACTTTTGTGGATATGTTTGCGTTAAACTATACCAGGAGAGTAAGTAATTCAACAATTAATTAATAAAAGTTCCTCGTATCCGAAGCGAAAGATGGGACGGTCTTGTTTGTGGTCCGTACACCAAACGACTAGGGTTTGGGGACTTAACAACCGTGGTGAGAAATAGAGGCGAAACGAATAGGAGGGATTGGGGGCGGCTAGAGAGAAACGTCTCGTGTTCCGTTTCGGTTTTGGTGCGGTACCGCTAATTTATAATTTCCTTTTTGGCAGATGATATCAGAATATAAAAAGTGAAACTATCGCAATAACAATACACATTATCGCGATAGTATTTTCAGAAAACTTGAGAGTTTTCGCGGTAAGTTTTCATATTATCACGATAGTTATCTAGCTACCTCGTGGCAGATCTGGGCACTATCACGAAAAAAGCGAGATTATAATGTTAAATTTATCGCGATAAAATTCACTTACCTGGCAAGAATCTCAAAATTATCACGATACTTTCCTAAATTATCGCGATAGCTGTCTAGCTAACTCGTGGCAGAAATATTCCACAATACAATATGACAGCAAATTGGGCTTGTACAAATGTGATAGCAATTCTGTGCCAGAGCTCTGCCCGTGGGTCTCTTTTAGTGTGAAAGCTTGTTATGGACCGCTTGTTAGCTCACCTGTCACGTAGTGACGAGGTGAGCTTTTGGGATCACTTTTTGTCCGTCGTCCGTCGTGCGTGCGTGCGTGCGTGCGTATACTTTTTCTTCAAACGACATCTCCTCCTAAACCAGGATTTTGATATAATTTCACAGGAATGTTCCTTGGATGACCCTCTTTCAACAATGCCTAAATCATTCCGCTCCGTTAAACGAAATGGCCACCAGAGCTAAAAATAGAAAAAAAACCTTTAAATGACATCCACTCCTAGGCAAATGGCCCGATTTGAAAATAATTTCACAGGAATGTTCCTTGAGTGACCCTCTTTCAAAATTGCCTAAATCGTTCCGCTCCGTTAAACAAAATGGCCGCAAGAGCTAAAAATAGATAAACCGTTAAATGACATTTCCTCTTAGGCAAATCGGGTCCGATTTGAAAATAATGTCACAGGAATGTTCCTTGAGTGACCCTCTTTCAAAATTCCCAAAATCGTTCTGCTCCGTTCAACAAAATGGCCACCAGAGCTAAAAATAGAAACAAAAAACATTTTAATGACATCTCCTCCTAGGCAAATGGCCCGATTTGAAAAGAATTTCACAGAAATAATCCTAGAGTGACCCTCTTTCAAAATTGCCAAAGTCGTTCTGCTCCGTTAAACAAAATGGCCACCAGAGCTTAAAAATAGAAAAAACCTTTCAATGACATCTCCTCCTAGGCAAATGGCCCGATTTCAAAATAATTTCACAGGAATGTTCCTTGAGTGACCCTCTTTCAAAATTGCCTAAATCGTTCCGCTCCGTTAAATTAAATGGCCGCCAGAGCTAAAAATAGAAAAACCTTAAAATGACATCTCCTCCTAGGTAAATGGCCCGATTTGAAAATAATTTCACAGGAATGTTCCTTGAGTGACTCTCTTTCAAAATTGCCTAAATCGTAACGCTCCGTTAAATAAAATGGCCGCCAGAGCTAAATATAGAAAAACCTTTAAATGACATCTCCTCTTAGGCAAATTGCTCTATTTGAAAATAATTTCACAGGAATGTTCCTTGAGTGACCCTCTTTCAAATTGTTTATATCGTTCCGCTCCATTAAATAAATTGGCCGCCAGAGCTAAAAATAGAAAAACCTTTAAATGACATCTCCTCCTAGGCAAATGGTCTGGATGAAAATAATATCACAGGAGTGTTCCTTGAGTGACCCTCTTTCAAAATTGCCTAAATCGTTCCGCTCCATTAAACAAAATGGCCACCAGACCCTAAAAACAAACAAAAAAAAAACCTTTAAATGACATCTCCTCCTAGGCAAATGGCCCGATTTGCAAAGAATTTCACAGGAATGTTCCTAGAGTGACCCTCTTTCAAAATTGCCTTAATCGTTATCCTCCGTTAAACAAAATGGCCACCAGAGCTAAAAATGGAAAAACCTTTCAATGACATCTCCTCCTAGGCAAATGGCCCAATTTAAAAATAATTTCACAGGAATGTTCCTTGAGTGACCCTCTTTCAAAATTGCCTAAATCGTTACGCTCCATTAAATAAAAATGCCACCAGAGCTAAAAATAGAAAAAAAAACACCTTTAAATGACATCTCTACCTAGGCAAATGGCCCTATTTGAAAAGAATTTCACAGGAATGTTCCTTGAGTGACCCTCTTTCAAACATGCCAAAATCGTTCTGCTCCGTCAAACAAAATGGCCGCCAGAGCTAAAAATAGAAAAACTTTTAAATGACATATCCTCCTAGGCATTGACCTGATTTGAAAATAATTTCACAGGAATGTTCCTTGAGTGACCCTCTTTCAAAATTGCCTAAATGGTTCCGCTTAGTTAAACAAAATGGCCACCAGAGCTAAAAATAGAAAAAACCTTTAAATGACATCTTCTCCTAGGCAAATTGCCCTATTTGAAAATAATTTCACAGGAATGTTCCTTGAGTGACCCTCTTCCAAAATTGCCTAAATCGTTCCACTCCGTTAAACAAAATAGCCGCCAGAGCTAAAAATAGAAAAAAAAACATTTAAATGACATTTTCTCCTAGGCAAATGGCCCGATTTGAAAATAATTTCCCAGGAATGTTCCTTGAGTGACCCTCTTTTAAAATTGCCTAAATTGTTCCGCTCTGTTAAACAAAATGGACACCAGAGCTAAAAATAGAAATACCTTCAAATTCGACTACAATGAAAAATAGCCTCCAAAGATAAAAGTCTTTGGTCCACATCTCCTTAAAGCAGTGAATCCTTCATTTCCATAAGCTTTGAAACATCTTGGATTCAGGTGAGCGATTCAGGGCCATCATGGCCCTCTTGTTTCTTCTTGTGAAAGCTTATTCTTGTTGTTGCATAAAAATGGAAAGGTCAATCTGCATTGTGGGTAATTCCAACCTCTATAATGGGCGTAGACAAAAGTGGTGGTGACACTAAAGAATGAATGTGTTTTTGCCGAGTGAGTCAAAAACAAGTTAAAATAGTGTTTGGGACATAAGGTTACCGATGAGAGATCGCCTTAACCCCCTCCTTGAAGGAGTTAGGAAAGCTAATGAGGGCGATCTCAGGATCAAGCTTATCCCAGAGTGTGAACGTTCTGCTAACAGTATGAATGTGTATAGCATAAGTATGGATACATGTAGATCTAAAGGCAATCGGTTGTATATGACGAGTAAGAACCTCTGGTCTCTAAAAATAGGGCCGGGAGGGGGGTTACGGGATACTTGAATGACTATATAGCTTTACATGATGTTGACTTTTTGTCTCCATAGTACAGACAATCTATTGCTTGTTCGTTTTCATCTTTTATGTTCCGCCACCCTGCCACAAAACGTGTTGAGTGTCTGTACGCCCGTCCGTCAGCGCCTCGCACTTTCGTGTACTCTCCATAACCCTGATACTGTTTGAGATATTTTCGCGGAACTTCACAACTATGTAAAGCACCATGAGACGACGTGCAGAACATATGAACGATAACTCTGATGTTCCTGCTTTTGGAATTATTGCCCTTTGAACACATCCATTTCTTTCATATACACTTGTAATGTCCGCGCCATAACTCTGACACACTTGGAGATAGTTTCATGAAACTTCATACAGACGTAAAACACGACGACACAAGGTGCAGAACATTTGAACCATTACTCTGGTTTTTCCTACTTTTGGTGTTATTGCCCTTTGAGCATAGCCATTTGTATCATGTACTCGTGTCCGGTCTTTAAGTTTAAAACCGTTCAATACATGTTCGAGAAATTTCTCATAAATGAAAAGCTCAACAAGAGGACGTGCAGAACACAAGAACTGTAACTGGCTAGTCTACGTCTGGAGTTAGGATCCTTTGAACATAGGATATATAGAGGATCTTACACGAGTGTTCATGTATTAATGGATTTATTAAACGAGTTGAGGAAAATGGATAAAATGCTCGGCAAAGGCCGAGCATTTTATCCCTTTTCCTCAACGAGTTTAATAAATTCAATAATACATGCGCACGAATGCAAGATTCTATTTATCATATGACATTTAAAACGCATTTTATTCATGATTGATTACAAAAATGTCAATTTTCCGCCGTTATTAAACGTGATGTCGTTTAGGACGTCGTACATGTAACATTACGGGACGTATCCAGCTAATTTGCATATTTAATCCACTAGTGGATTATCGAAAATATTACATGACGTTATTACCTTCTCAGACGTGACGTCATATGATAAATTGAAAATAAGTCATTTTTACCAATTGAAATCTTTAAGTTGAAAACAATTGCAGATATTTTGACGAAACTTCATACAAATGTAAGTCATCAAGAGACGAGGTGCAGAACACAAGAACCGTAACTCTGTCTAACCTTTGTTCTGGTCCTTTGAACATTGAAAAATGTTATTTCGGTAATATATTTGTTTCTGCTCTATAACCTGTAAACTGTTTGAGATATTTTCTTGGGAATTATTCAAATGCACACCATTATGATATGATATGCAGGGTACAAGAACCATAACTATTTATTGTCTGCTTTTGGAGTTACCGCCCTTTGAATGTTGTAAACAATGATCTTAGGCATACTCTTGTGCCCTTTCTGTAACTTGAAAATGGTTCCAGAGCTTTTCTTGAAGCTTTGCAAAAATGTAAAGCAACATAAGATGACGGCATATAGAACACACAAAAAACATAAGGATGGCTAGTTTCGGCTCTTTGAACATTGAAAAGAATGGATTCTGTGATTTACTTGTATCTACTCTGTAAATAGAAAACTGTTTGAGATATTTTCAGTAAACTCCACACGAATGTGAAGTACCACGAAGGGATCTTCAGAAAACAAGAACTGTAATTTCTGGTTTACTTACTTGTTATGACCCTTTGAACAAAATAGCCATCACAGTCATATATTCATGTCAACTGCTTTTAGGGAAAGACTAATGTACCTTCACTTTGAATTTATTTTAATAGTATTATGGCACTTGCTTGATGTAAGTGCAGTTGCGGGGCATGATGCAGTGCTTGCAGCGCTATTATTTAGGAGATGGTTAGGCAGCTAGCTGGGATGACATTAAAGCACAATAAAGCAGACCAACGGTCTGTTGTGTTTAACAGAATAAAAGATGAATAATATTCTTTACTGGAATCAGTGGCTGTTTTATTATTTTATTCCCTGAAATCTTACACTTTCACATTTTCTGACATACTTATAAAATGTAGACGCGATAAATTTTGTCAAATGTATGTTCTTTTATCAAAATATGAAAAATAAGTATGTATATCCATGTAACCATAAAATGCCAATCACGACAATCATCGTCTGCTTTGCCGCCTGTCGGTTACCTAAACAGTATTTTTTTTTTGCAAACAGTGTGGGCCTAGGTCACAAACAGTCTGATCTGGGCCCACACTGTTTGCCTGTATGCAAAAATATTTTTAAAAATATTGCAAAAACAATCAGCAGACGACAAAAGCAGATGTAGTTTTCCCTGACGTCTTAAGGGTTAAGGTGTTGATTTTAAGGAAGAATGTGCTCTGGAGCTCTGCGGCCTCTGTGAATAACTGGTCTCCAATAAATATTAATTCACTCTTGCAATCCCCTTTTTTCCGTATAAAGTGGGATTTACTCGGAAACTACCTACACAGGCTCATTAACGTGATGCGTAATACGGTCCTATCGAGAAGCCGCAATCCATGTAAGAAAAAAAAAGAGAGAGAGATCGCAAATATCAAATAACACTGTCTTTTCCAATGCACGTTGCACCCTTGAGCTTCATCAATTAGCCTTTCTCATACACAGAAAAGTGCGGTTAGGCATATTGACTAGCCATTATTGACTGGGTCTGTTAATCTAAGAAAAAGCAAACAAATCATACATACCACAAACTTTATTCGAGCAGCTATTCATACACTTAGAGCATGAACCTCCAGACTCATAGGGTAGGTTGATGTTTCCCATGTTGCCACTGAAATACAAAACATACAATCGAAGCTAAATGGCTTGAACAGCTTAAGGGAAATGGGAACACCTGGCAGAATGAGACTTTTTTTCAAAGGGGGACAACTATCGGGACTTCCTGTCCGTTTTTCTATAAACTCTGTCCTGCGAAAAAGGACTCTACTCTTAAAGGACAGAATTTGCTCCTTAAGAGCAAAGTCTTTGCTTTTAGAGTTGACCCCTATTGACATGAGATACAAAAATATTCTTGCACACCAGACAAGGAAATCCGTGATTTTACCCTGGGATAGAAATTTATGTTCTGACCCTGGTGTTCCGACCCAGGCAACTAACATAAATACGCTTCAATTCTATTCAACTGCCGGAACTACTTCCGCACTACTTTTATTTTGTAAACAATATACATGTGCGAGCTGTCAAAACTAACCGGAGGTGTTGTGCAAGAAAAAGATTCCAATATGGTGTTCTGTTGTAGATGGGCGTTTCCAACCCTTGGGATGATCGTGCTGAGCGGAACCTCGGCGTAGCCTCGGTTCCGCTCAGCACGGTCATCCCTCGGGTTGGAAACGCTCATCTACAACAGAACCCCATATCAGATTCTTATACTCCATACCCTTAAGGAACTTTAAAATTTGCTAGAGGTAGTGCGAGCTATCAGGAGTTACGCAAAGTGCCAAGGTTGGAGGCATATTGTGAATAATTTAGACATGGCTTTCCGATGTTTTAAAATATAAATGTATGTTGTGTGTACACATTAGAATCATTTAAATGCATGTTGTGTGTACGCATTAGAATAATATTAACATATGATGTATGTACCCATTAGATTATTATATATGTATGTTGTCTGTACTCATTTGAATAATATAAATTATGTATTTTGTCTGTACTCATTAGAATAATATAAGAGTAGACCCCTTATTCATAGGGACGGAGTTTATAGTGAAATAAACAGATGGCAATTTCCATAAGTTATTTGCCTTACAATACATGGTATATATATATATATATATATATATATATATATATATATATATATATATATATATATATATATATATATATATATATATATATATATATATATATATATGCATGTTGTGTGTACTCATTAGAATAATATATATATGTATGTTGTGTCTACTCATAAGAATAATTCTAATGTATGTCCTGTGTACTCATAAGCCAATAAAAATGTTTATTAATTGACTATCCTGTATTGTTCGGAGGTCATCCGTATTAACACTGAGGTCAAAAATTAATAATCATGTGTTTATAAAAATGTCGGCCAATACAGCAGACCTCGGACCTGCGAAATTACTTGATTAATAACATTATATATATAATTGTGTGTACTGGTTTGTTAGGACGTTCCAAAAGTTATTTGCCCTAGGAATATCGTACATAAATGCATGTTATGTGTATAAATCAGAATAATATAAATGTATTTTGTGTGTATGGATACTCATTAGAATAATATAAGAGTAGATCCCTTATTCTTAAGGAAAGTAAATCCAGAAGTTATTTGCCTTAGAAAAATGGTACATAAATGCATGTTGTGTGTACTAAGTAGAATAATATAATTGTATTTTGTGTGTACTCATTAGAATAATATAATTGTATGTGTACTCATTAGAATAATATAAGAATAATAATATAATCCTTATTCATAGGAATTGAATTTATAGGAAAGTAAACAGAAGTCTGCCTTATAAAAATGGCGGATAATATGTCAGGTGTGAAATTCCTTCAAAGGTCAGTAAACCAAGTCGGAGGGAGTGAACCTGGAAATATCGTACACTTACGCTGGAGCGTAGTTGCAAACATGAAAAGCATATTGTCCACACCAGGCCATCCCACATCCTATTTTGGTAGACTCTGCCCATACCAGCTGGAAAAGAAAGATGCATTATGCATAAAAAGAAAGGAAACCGCAGTCAACATGTTCTTCCCATGTGAATCTCGAAAAGCGAAGCTTTCGTGGCCGACGTTTTATTATTTGAACGATGTTTTTTTTTTTATTTGCGAACAACAGTACTGATTAGCCTGGGCATCCGTGAAGCCCGATCATCATCTTCATGTTTGTTGCTTGGCATTACGATAACACACCCGTGCGTTGTAGCGCATTTTTTCACATCTCCAAAATGGCTACTTTTCTGATGAAAATCCGTGATATTTTTCTCATAAGTACTGCAAACATAGGTTGTGAGTGCTCGTTAGAACCGCCTCATTCTAACGAGTACCCACAACCTATGTCTTGGAGCCGAAATAAGAAAAATAAGGTATATTCCCGTTAACCGCATTTTTCTCTTTTTATGCCCCCAACTTCGAAGAAGTTGATTGGGCATATTGGTTCTGTCTTGTCTGTCTGTCCGTCTGTCTGTCTGTCCGTCTGTCCGTTACGCTTTCACCCTGTAGGAAACCCAAGAATGGTTTGTGCTAGGATCTCGAAATTTCATTTATTGAATGTGCATGAAAAATAAGCGGACACATATTTAATTTTTTTTTCGCCGGGCTTGTCTTTGCAGAGTTACGCCCCTTTACGGACTTATGCATTGTGGCTATGGGGAAACCTTGTGAGCAAGATATCTGGAGAACCACTTGAGCTAGGCTCATGATATTTAGTAAACAGTTTGGGTTTAAGGTGTAGATGACCTGATTAACTTTTGACGATATTCCGAAAATATTTAACGAAGTAACGCCCATTTTCGGACTTATGCATTGCGGCTATGGGGAAACATTGTGAACAAAATATCTGAAGAACCGCTCGAGCTAGGCTCATGCTATTTAGTAGAGAGTTTGGGTCTAATGTGTAGATGATCTATTCAACTTTTGATGAAATTCCGAAAATATTTAATGGAGTAACGCCCCTTTTGGACTTATGCATTGTGACAATGGAGAAACCTTGTGAGCAAGATATCTGGAGAACCACTTGAGCGAGGCTCTTGATATTTAGTAAACCGTTTGGGTCTAAGGTGTAGATGATCTGATTAACTTTTGATGAAATTCCGAAAATATTTAACGGAGTAACGCCCCTTTTCGGACTTATGCATTGCGGCTATGGGGAAACCTTGTGAACAAAATATCTGAAGAACCGCTTGAACTAGGCTCATGATATTTAGGAGAGAGTTTGGGTCTAATGTGTAGATGACCTGATTAACTTTTGATGAAATTCCAAAAATATTTAATGGAGTAACGCCCCTTTCGGACTTATGCATTGTGGCAATGGAGAAACCTGGATATCTGGAGAACTGCTTCAGCTAGGCTCATGATATTTAGTAGACAGTTTGGGTCTAAGGTATAGATGACCTGATTAACTTTTGATGAAATTCCTAAAATATTTAATGGAGTTACGCTCTTTTTCGGACTTACACATTGTGGCTATGGGGAAACCTTGTGGGCAAAATATCTGGAGAGCCGCTTGAACTAGGTTCATGATATTTAGTAGACTATTTGGGTCTAAGGTGTAGATGACCTGATTAACTTTTGACGAAATTCCGAAAACATTTAACGGAGCTATGCCCCTTTTCGGACTTGTGCATTGTGGCTATGGAGAAACCTTGTGAACATAATATCTGGAGAACCACTCAAGCTTGTTTAATGTGTCTATTCGTGGCAAGCATATGATTGGGGGCATAGTGTTTCACAAACACATTTTCTAGTTTAAAGTGGGGTTTATTGGGGTTTTCATTTCACGGACTTGTTCACGTGATTGGAAGGATAATTCGGATGTTATAATGCACGAAGTGTCGAGATATATTTAAAATTTTCTTAAAGAAATAGATGGGCTCCATGATGCTTCCATGCAGAGCTGAAACCGACCGCACACGAGTACTGGTAAACAGCTTAGAGGATCTAGCCTGCCCAGGCAAAGCGGTGTGAGTTGGACCGTCCATGCTTATAAACCCTATTGGTTTCATTGGGCTACAGGGCTTGAGATTTCGCTTCATCTCAATCTCGGGTAAAAGTCCCACAAAATTGGAAGCACCGTCTCCAAAATGACCTATACAGTGTTGACGGGGACGATAAATCTCAAATCAATCAATCAAATCAAAATATTTAAATTTTTACGATTTGCTTGTCTGTGTAGCTGAACAGGCAGGTTTTGTCTTATTGTCTTATCTGGTCGCAAACATCGAATACAAGTTTTCTTGTTTGTCACATAGACTGATCTGCACCTTTGTTCTTCGAAAATGGCAAAATCAGGGGCCAGTTGTTCAAAAACTAACGATACGACATTAGTTAACGGAAGTTAAAATTGATCATTTCATATGACAAATATATGCTACATTTTTGCTGAAAAAATGTAAGTAGCAAATGTCGTCCATGTATATAAAGCCTATTAGTTTAATTGGGCGACATGGCTTGAGATGTCATTTCATCTCGATGTTGGGTAAAAGTCCCACAAAATTGGAAGCAACTTCTCCAGAATGGCCTATACAGTGTTGAAGGGGACGTTAAACCTCAAATCAAACAAACAAAAACGGGGACGTTAAACCTAAAATCAAACAAACAAAAACGGGGACGTTAAACCTCAAATCAAACAAACAAAAACGGGGACGTTAAACCTCAAATCAAACAAAGTAGCAAATGCAAAAGCATACTCATATTTGTGTTCCAGCAAAAAACAGCATTACGTTTTTATTGTACTTTAGTACTAGAGCAGTAAACATGTTGACCACTTTTGTCACTGAATGTTACAACTCTCACCTTAAAATTGCAAAATGTAGGGGTGCCAGGTAAGGATATTTAGAAAATAGTTGAACTTTCTGCAAACATTGAAGCCACGGTCTGCGACGAGAACGTGGCGGCACTTTTTGCCAATGGGTTAAGCCAGCTAAAAGAGTGGATTGGACCCGGCTTTCATTTGTTGACTGGTGGTGCTCGTGACACCGGCAGCGAGTTCACCCCATTGTCCATACGACTGCCAAGCTTTGGGACACATCTACTTACTAAAGATCCGAATTCTTCGATTGAGTTAGTATTCTGGCCATTTCAAGATGGGCGAAAACACATCTACTTAGTAAAGATTCGATTTTAGTATGACTTTGAAATTACGGCCATTTCAGGATTCTTACAGAACTTGACATCTTATAAATGATATGAGTGAGGCTCGAACCCACAGTGATGAAAGACCTGTTGTTTAAGACACTTGAGTCAATGCTATAAACCAAAAAGCGTCGGTGGGGGGTTGAGTGGGGGTGGGGAGGGTCTCGTGGTTCGAACCAGTGAATGAGATCATTGTACGAGTCTGAATGAGATCGGAGAGTAAGGGCTATTTGTTTAGGCGTTCAGGGGAATGTACAGCAAAATTCCTATGTTAAGACCACCCTTGGGACTCTTCAAAAGTGGTCTTTATGACCACTTTTGAGCAGTCCCAAAGGTGGTCTCTTATTTTGGAGACACGGGGTGTAGAAAATACAGCATATATACTCAGCATATTTTCCGTCATTATTTCACAAGGAAGACAACTGTCGGGACTTCCTGTTAACTGTGTTGTAAACTTTGACCCGCGAAAATTGGTGTCTTCTCCTAAAGAAAAGAATTTGCTAATAGGGAGCAAATTCTGACCTTTAATAGTAGACCCATATTGACAAGGGATACTAAAATAACATAGTTTTAAAGAGTTGCGACCCCTGAAGGCATATCAATCCCCCTTCCCCAGTAAACGGGTCCAAGACAGGTAACTATGCAAACAGTTTAAATCTATACAAGACGGCTAATGGCCCATCTCATCAAGATCTACACATCTTGCTATCTTGAGGCTCTCGATACTTCAGGGACCAGTTATTCAAAAGTAACGACATCGTTAGTTAACATATTGTTAAAACTTGATCATTTATTATGGCAAATATGCTAATATTTTTGCTGAAAAAATGTGAGCAGCTTTTGCAAATGCAAAAGCTGCTCACATTTTTTCAGCAAAAATACCAAAATTTTAGATATTTTTAACATGCTAGAACAGTTAACAATTTGACCACTAACGAGCTCGTTAACCTAACGATGCTTTGAACAACTGGCCCCTGAAGGGTAAAATATAAAGACGGAAAAGGTTAGTTGGTAG
Source organism: Lucinisca nassula (assembly GCA_963580285.1). Lineage (NCBI taxonomy): Eukaryota > Metazoa > Mollusca > Bivalvia > Lucinida > Lucinidae > Lucinisca > Lucinisca nassula. The sequence continues at coordinate 96,156,435 of OY757021.1, read as the reverse complement.
TCCGTGTCACCTGTTCTTACCTGAGTATAATGCCCAACTTTATGGAATTCGTTGGTACCACCGTAAGTGAAGTCTTTTACCTCGTCCCACCAGGCCTTGATGGCATACGACCAACTGGTGTAACCTTTGCCGATATTTTGACCCAGAGAAAATCGACCTAAAAGTTTGAAATATGACACAAATACACTAACCCAGAAGAACTTCAAAATATCTTCGAGCATGGGCACCAAGTGAAGAGAACCTATTCTGTTAGAAAGGTTTTGGGTCACTGGGCATTATTCATATTGGGATCTGCAGCCTGATCAGTGTCTCCGCTTGGCACAGACTCGAAGAAGCATTTTACTAAATATACTGTATTTTGATTGTTTGAATTGGAGTTTAACGGCCCAGTCAACACTATTTTAGGTAGTTTTTGAGCCGGTCAGTTTACCTATCCACACTTTAACTGGGCAGCTTGTACGTAAGCGGATAACCAGTACAGTGCACATTCTCAAGTTCGCCAGAAACTGACAACTGCCCTTCTTGAATCAGCGGAAGGGGATGGGGAATGACCGTAGAAAGGATTTCATGATCAACCTCTACGAAAGAAATGTTGTCGACTCCGGCAGGTATCGAACCCGCGTCCTCCTGATCACCAGTAAGACGCGCATCCGTTTACTATATATAAAGCATAAAAACAATCCATCCGAGTATATGCGGTTATAACGTTACTACGAGGCAATTTTAAGATGAATTATTGTCATTGTCGATCCATTGTCCAAAAAGGGACACTACTCAAGTTAGAAAGAGTTTGGAGCCTTTGAAGTCTTTCTCTGTCCTTTCTTAGTAATTAAATAACAGTGGATTAAAATGGAAATTTGATTTTATTTAATTCTTTCTTATTGAAAAGCTCCTAAAAATCAAGGCAATTCACTAGAATAACATGGTGTCAGAAATGAGATATCCGATGATAATTTGGACTCCGTTATTACCGCTAACGAGTACCCACAAACCATGTTTTTGAGCAAAAATAAAAAGCACCCTTATAAATATTTTCTATTAAAAGGTTATACTTTGGAAGCAAGCTGAAAAATATGGAGTGTGCATGTTGTCTGGGCCAGACTTGCTAATTTCGGCCAATTAGGCCTCATCAGTGACCCTCAAATATTTTCAAATTCCACAATGGAATCAATGATCCCAAAGGACAATAAAATATAAACTACGCTATGATGTAGGGTAGGGAGACTTTTTAAGTAAACTACCTGATGACTTTAAGAAAACGAGTTTCCCATCAATCGACATAACAGTTTACCTGGTATATTTCTATCTTGTGTCTTGTCATGATCAAAGGAACAGGTTTCTGCCCACGCTTGGGCCACCTCGGCCACTTCTTTGTCCCAGGTCTGAAAAATAAATATAATGCTGACGTCTGGGTTCTACGAATATTTTCTTTTTCATCTTAACATGAGAGAAATGATACCCGATGCATAGCAAAAGGTGCGAGCCTTTGGTAAGTTTCACAAATGACTATGAGTGTAAGATTATTAGCCATTATTCTGTTTGTTTTCTCCGTAGAGCTTCTAAAGGAAACGCTACGCTGCTACTGACAGCGTTTTAACGTTTCGAGACGTTACTACGTTAAATACGGGGCTTGTGACTAGGTAAAACATAAACCGGTCTGTTCAACTACAAAGACCAGTAGTGTTGTGTTGACTGAGTGAGTGAGTTTGAGTTTTACGTCCACCAATAGCTAAGGTCATACAGAGACGGGATCTCGGTTTAAAAACTCATCCAAACGTCTGGAGAAGCCTAGGATCGAACCCACGACCCCTTGTTCATGAGGCGAGTAGCTTATCCGCTTCTAGCAGTGAATATAAACTAGATGTATAGTTCGAACAATTTGACATGAGACTGATGACCTCTATTACCATAATATCACACCTGACTGAATGCATATGTTTATCTTTGCCGTTTTCCGAGAGGTCGATATTGTTATTCAATACATAGAGGTCAGTAAATGGGTCGCCATTCACGAGATGCCGAAAATTCACGAGCAGTTTACAAAAACCGACCCGTTAGGAGATAACACTTACTAATTTTGTCTTTGCATAGGTCAGTCTCATGTCAGATTGCACCGGCTATACATGTATTATACTATCCAAGCAGCTGAACAGGCTACGGATGCGCAGTCTGGACTGCGCCGTTATTGTTCGCAAAGATTTTTAATGACGTGTCTCTCTTCCATGACATATTAACCTCCGCAGAGGACTTCAGATGTCTGCTCAGCTACAGAGACCAGTAGATTTATTGTACTACCTTAACAGCGAACACCAATGTACTGATCAGACTGCATGATGCGCTGATGCGTAGGCTTATCAGCACCTTTGTTGTTCGCAAAATGGCAAAACAGTGTTTTCTTAACCTTTATCTTGCTGTTCACGACAATCCCTATCTTTGCAAACAGTGTAGATCCAGATCAGATGGCTTCTAAAGAAGCCATCTGATCAGGATCTACACTGTTTGGCATTCAATTTATGAATTGGCAGCAATAAATTACATCAAGTTATTTGATTGGTTGATAGACAGAAATGGGTGTGGCTTAAATGAATATTCAGCAAGGTTAAGAAATTGCTCATATCCTCATCTTCATGAGACACTGAGGACAGGTATAGATTTTCTTGTGGCTCGGCTCATTTTATCAATCTCTACGAAATAAGGAAGACGGGCCTCCATGGCCTAGTGGGTAGGAGCGCTGCCTCTTAATCATTAGGTCTCTCAATGCTGTGGTTCGAGCTTCGCTCGGGTCACATGTGAGACGCCAAGTTTTGCAACGGAGGGTCAGGTGGGTACTCCGGTTTTCGCCCACCTCTGATTAACGATCGGCTCGAAATAAGTGAAATAATCTTGAAAGGGCCGTACAACCAAAACAAAACAAAGGAGATAAAGAAAATAAACGGACCATCTTCAGCATGTTTGCAGCTGGTGGAGTCACGTTGCCTCTGTACTGGTTATGTTCCTGTAGAATAATAGCTTGGTCTGTTGAGTTTACTCCTGAAATGCAGTAAAATTCCGCTATGAAGACCACCGAAATGCTTTAAAAAGCTTATTATCATATGACGTCGTTGATAAGCAGTGGATAACGTCGTGTAATAAAAATCGTATGCCACACGTGTAATTACACTTTGGCGGGATTAAGTAACGTCATGACAACGTCCATGTCAACCATGCATTTTTGTCGAAATTTTGTCAAATTTAAAGGCGATGAAATCCAATTTAAAGTGGCCATATGATAAACAGAATCTTACACTCGTGGTAATTTCATATGGAATTTATGAAACTCGCCGAAGGCTCGTTTAATAAATTTCATATGAAATGCCCACTCGTGTAAGATCCTCTATTTTGGAAAGTTTCAGTTATTCTTTCTTTGTGTTTTCTGCATACAGTGTCCTCTTATCAGAGACCACCTTTGGAACTATTCAAAAGTGGTCTTTAAGACCACTTTTGAACAGTCCCAAAGGTGGTTTAAAGACCACTTTTGAACAGTCCCAAAGGTGGTTTTAATATAGGAATTTTACTGTACATGAACAACTTGTTTCTTATACCAGTAACCATTTCATATGAGTTCCGAAAAGCAAAATGGTGTCTTACGACAAGTGCACAATATGAAGACAAGGTGACGTCAACAACCCCGTGTATCTAATACCCTGGTAAACTCCAGAGGTCATTTTTTTTAAACTAACAACGTCGTTAGTTAACGAATTGTTGAAACATTGATCATTTAATATGGGAAGTATACTTATTGTTTGTTTGACCTTTAACGGCCCAGTCGACACTATTTTAGATGATTTTTAAGCCGGCCAGTTTACCTATCCACACTTTTCCTGGGCAGGCTTATACGTAAGCGGTTATCCAGTACAGTGCACATTCTTTCGCCAATGCCCTTCTTGAATCAGCGGAAGGGGCAAGTATACTTAATATTTTTGCTGAAAAGTGCAAACGATACTCACATTTTTTTTTCGCAAAAGCTACTCACATTTGTTCAGCAAATATAATAAAATTTTAGACATTGTACTTGCTATAGAACAGTTAATAACTAGACCACTAACGAGCTCGGTGAGCTTACGAGGCTTTGAACAATTTGACCCAGTTTACATTGTGACTGGAAGTGGGATATTGTTTACCTAATTTTGCTCAAAAACCTATATTGGTTTTCCAATATGAACATTATTTGCCAAATTTTTGCGTAAAAGCGTAGATTGTTGGTACTCGTTCGAACTGCCTCGAAGAGGCGGCTCTTACAAGCACCAACAATATGTGTTTGGAACAGAAGCGGAGGAAATGGCTAAAATAACCCACTTAGTACCGTAAACCCCTAAATGGGGGTACTTGGCAAACAGTGCAGGCCCAGATCAGACGCCGCAGAACGCGGCGTCTGATCAGGGCCTCCACTGTTGGCTTAAAGTTCAGTCATTTTTCAAATAAATTTTGATGAAAGCACAACCTGACACCCCTAAATTTTGAAATGGACTGCTGCTATATATAAGGAGGAAGTTTCAATTGGGGTAGCCCATATGTGCTTTTAGCGCCCGGTTATCAAGTCATTTGGTACAAAAAGGGTTAAATACGGATAAATTTATCCATGCTCTTTCATAGCTTTGAATTTAACATTTTTCAAACCAATCCATGACCATCAGACAGAACTACAAGATCGATTTTCTGTTATTGCAGACCAGGAAAATGGTCCTGAACGGGGTCTTAGACTGTTTCTTTAATCCTTAACTTCCTTTACTTTAAGCGAATAGTGCAGACCCTGACCAGACGCCGCGTCCTGTGGCGTCAGATTAGAGTCTAGGCTGTTTGCCAATGCCCGAGCACATGAGCCACTCCGACCCTCTTTACACAGAACGACAAAAATATCGCGGTTAAAAAGAACATTTACTGTTACCTAGATTTCATACAAGTCAGCGACATAAAGCTACTAAGCTTAGTAATTTTGGGTCGATTTACAAAAATTCGACCGAAAAATGATGACAGTACATTTTTTGTTGTATTATAAAATGCGACAACAGAGCTTGCGCAAAGAATTTGTGGGTCATCTGATCGTGTCCCTTTCTAAGAAATATCAGTTTCTTTATCTTTTGCTTGCTTTGAAATCATTAAATGGGTATTTGCCCCCCCCCCCCCCCCGGGTCTTTGAGAAATAGACTGGCCCGCATGGTGCTTCCACGCAGAGCTGAAACTGGCCACACATGAATACTGGTAAACCGCTTAGAAGGACAAAGCCTGTCCAGGCAAAGTGATGTGAGTCAGACCATCCCGGCATTGCATATAAGGCTTCTGGTTTCATTGGGAGGCAGGGCTTGAGATGTCATTTCATCTCAATGTCGGGTAAAAGTCCAACAGAATTGGAAGCAACGACTCCAAAATGACCTTAACAGTGTTGACGGGGACGTTAAACCCCAATTCAAACAAAACAAATATGAGTTTTTGAGCCGCGAAAATGTGTTATCGGGCATTTGAATCCATCTTAGACCCTGGTCAGCCTGCGCATCCGCGCAGTCTCATCAGATTCTTCGCCGTGCGCAATATTGATAGTAATAGACGCAAAACTTCTTCATACTGACAGAAAAGGCGTTGTCGTGCAGGTTAAATTTTCATTACGATAACGATATCCCTTTTTGTACCAAATGGAATCTTCCTCCTTATATATAGCATGAGTCCATTTCAAAATTTAGGGGTGTCAGGTTCTGCTTTCATCAAAATCTATTTGGAAAATGTCTGAACTTTTAGCAAACAGTGGAGGCCCTGATCAGACGCCGAGTTCTGCGGCGTCTGATTTGGGCCTGCACTTTTGCCAAGTTCCCCATTTAGGGGTTTACGGTACTAAATGGGTTATTTTAGCCATTTCCTCCACTTCTGTTTCAAACACATATTGTTGGTGCGGCGTCTGATCTGGGCCTCCACTGTTTGCCAAGGCACCCCTTTAGGGGTTTCCGGTACTGAATGGGTTAAGAATGAGTTGTCGTGGTTATTACCTCCCCTTTCAAACTGTGAAGACCTTGGCTTGCAGGCTGAGTGAGTGTGAAGTATCTTGAATTTGTCCTTACAGTCTCTCGTCTGAAATAACAGCAAAATACATGTAGCTTCAATTCTAGTAACAAGGATAATGTATGGATAGTTTTCCTGATTTTTTTAGAAACATAATTATGTTGCACGCATTAATTAGAGTTGCCTTGTTGTGACATTTCTAACAAGTGCCCGTAACAAAAGTTTTTTTGTTTTTTTGTTTTTATGGAGGAAAAAAGAAACATATCTAATTATCTCAGTAATTCTCTCAATCATTGAGCTATGCATAAATAAATAAAAGAAAAGTATTTACAAAACAGTTGCACATTTAAGAAGAAGAAAAAGAAGAAGAAGAAGAAGAAGAAGAAGAAGAAGAAGAAGAAGAAGAAGAAGAAGAAGAAGAAGAAGAAGAAGAAATTCAGAGTTGGGAAGAATGTTAGTCGTATTCAATTTTTACAATCGCGCGCTTTTTTTTCAGAAATGGGTGGGGAAAAAATGGCAGAATTCAGCACTTAAGTAAATAATTCCGGACATCCGAGCTGCTACTTTTCCCGGCGGGTCGGAAGATACTTGGCAGCTAGTTGACATGCTATGACATGGAATAATATACGGGACATGTACTTACTTCTCTTTTTTGTCGGTGGAGAATTTCATGTCGGCTTGAGTAAACTGGAAACAGAGGAAAGACGGAATAATTAATAGCTCCAGATAAAGGAGGATTTTCGTTTTATTTCGAAAACACGCCTATACAAATACATTGTAATTTTTACCGCCGAAAAAAAGGAAAATTTTAAGACGAAAAATTGTAATATTTTTTCTGATTTCTGCTCAAAATATAGATTGTCGGTACTCGTTAGAACCGCCTCATCGAGGTGGTTCTAACGAGTATCGACAATTTTTACTTTAGAGCAGAAGTATGAAATATAAAGGTTTACCCCTGTAAACCCCAGTTTTACAATATAAAAGTGGGGTTCAAGGGGGTCAAACTTATATAGGCGTGTTTTCGTGATGTGGTTTGCTTGTTTGGAATTCTCACGCCTGTCAGTTTACCTAACCACACCTTTCCTGGACACGCTTATGACAACAGTGTTGACCCTGATCAGACTGCTCCTTCAGGAACAGTCTGATCTGGGTCTGTGCTGTTTGCTTAGGCCTGCCCGTCCCAAAACTTAGGATCATTACGGTATCTGCGTTGTTTCAGGGTGGGTGCCACTTATTTAAAAATAGTCATTATAAGGCCACACAAGGCGAAAAGGGGCCGTCGCATCAATGTAGCGAAAACTCAGACCCACCTCCGCCTCCACACACTCTCGGACCAGAGTTTTCCCTGTGTGCTGATGGTCATTGACAAAAAGTCATTTCATTCAACAGGGTAAGGTTATATTTTTATCAAGTTTTTTGTACAAACTGATCTGAGGCCTCGCTAAGCGCCGGTGCTCGAAGGCCCCTTTACGCGACCAATATCATATTAATAAGTTCATATCAAACGACTTAAAGCAAAATGCATCATAATTTAACAAGTCCATGTATTAAATACTCGTTTTTTTTTTGTTATTTCTGTTCCAAAACATAGACTGTGGGTACTCACTAGAACTTAATATGTTAAAAGCATAAATAAACGATACATCACATATTGTCATCTTCACAGCAGGAACTTACACGTGGGGCATTTCATATGCAATTTCTGAAACGAGGCTCTGGTGAGTTTCATACACATGCTCATGAAATGAACACCCCCTAAACCCCACTTTATATGGAGCAAACTGGGGTTAATGTTGTTTTTTCTTATTCAAGTTCTGCCACAAGACATAGGTTGCGGGTACTCGTTCGAACCGGCTCATTGAGGTGGTTCTAACAAGCATCCACAACCTATGTTTGCAGTACAAATAAGAAAAATATCACGATTTTTATTAGAAAAGTAGCCATTTTGGAGATGTGAAAATGCACTTTGTCGCACGGGTGTGTTATTATAGGGATCAACCATGGTTTTTCATGCATTAACATTTGCCGGATCCCGAGGAAGCTGTTTGAACATGAGGCCGCTAGGCCGAATGTTCAGATATCTTCCGAGGGATCCGGCAAATGTTAATGCAATGAAATAACCATGGATGATCGTTGTACTTGCATAACTTACGATTCCGACTGCAAATTTTGACGAAAACGCCCAAAAACTCCATATAAAGTCCATATAAACTCTTCAAATGCAATAGGCAAACCAAAATGGCGGCCAGTTCAGACTGTTGTTTACAATGACGTTGTTACGCAGTAACCATCTGACGTCATCATAGAACCCTTAAACGCTACGTTCAGGGCGATAACGTTACGTCGCTCAACGTAACGTGAACAAAGCAAGGCCAGTCTTGTGATATCAAAAGCTCAAAATCCATTTTCAAACAGCACGCGAATTTCATGATTTGAACATGGTTTTTGCTGTTTGAGCACGGCTTTCGGTCCATTTGACAATGGCTTCAAATAGCCATGCGCATAGATATTTATGCAAGAATGTAATGTTTTCACATGAAAGTACCACTATAGAGACTCGAGAATGACCAGCCATGGTTAACGAGCCATCGATGTTCGAGTTATTGAAGTTAAACTGTAATTCTAACACAGCGCGCCTAGGCAATGGAAAATAACTGTTTTATTCTGCAACAAATCACAGCTCGGAAGATCGTGACGAGTGAGGTCATCAAAAACTGCCAATTTATGACGTCACTTGTCGATTTCCTTGACGTTAGACGGTGTAACGTCATTTTCTCGCATCGAAAACGTTAGAAAAGGATATGAATGCATGTGTTTCAGTTGATAACTTCTAACAATGGCGAAAAGTTGTGAGATTTTGAAGAAAACACAAACATTATTGCCGATTTTCAGCGTGTTAGAACCGAAGTATGTGAGTTGTTGAGTAATAAATCACAGTTTGTCGGTCTGTTGTAAGTAGTCAAATCACGCGCGCTACGCGCTCGTGATTTGATCTACTTTACAACTGACCTCCAAACTGTGATTTATTACTACGCGCTCGTGATTTGATCTACTTTACAACTGACCTTCAAACTGTGATTTATTACTCAACAAATCACAGTTAGAGCTGATCTTTTTCTTAATTAAAATACATCACCTGAATTTATCTGGAAAGAAAGAATTAATAACTTTATACAACTATACAAGAAATCCATAGTTGCTTATCACCAATTTCATCTGATTGTGATGCACAAAAGCCTTTCCAGCTTGTACAGGAAAATTAATAATCGCGATAAGGACGAGCATGCGCAGTGGTTTGTTATGGCAACAAGAGCAGTCCAACAAGGAAACTCCCTCTTTTCATTTGGATATAAATTTGACAAGTGCTTTATATTGTCTGTTAGATTAAGGTTTATCTAATTGACAGATTGTCCATTTCAGACATTTTTATTCAATTGTATAGCAACCGGAAATTTTGTTTCTTGCTTTGGAGAGTACTTGAACAGCCCAGTTAACGCTATTTGGGTCATAGGGAGCAGGTTGATTTACCAAGGCAGGCTCACACATAAGCAGTTAACCATTACACTGCAAGAATCTACTGGTGATACATCAAATGCCATTCAAACACCAGGACGTGTGATAGGTAAACTTAGCTACCTTCAGCTGTCGTAATAATCGAATCGGGAATGGTTCGGTGGAAGAACGATTCTTCATATATGTCAGGTCTGAAACGCCAATGAATGATGATTTCTGCAGTGCCTAGCTGGGGCAACAAGGTAATCTGTTGGGATGCTGGCAGCACCCTTTAGACCTGTGTATAAGAGTATCACTACGATAACACACCCGTGCGACATAATGTTTTTTTTCACATCTCCAAAATGGCTACTTTTCTGATGAAAATATATGATATTTGTCTTATTTATATTACAAAGATAGGTTGTGAGTACTCGTTAGAACCGCCTCATTGAGGCGGTTCTAACGAGTACCCACAAGCCATGTCTTGGAGCAGAAACAAGAAAAATAATGTATACCCCCGTAAATCCCAGTTTTCTCTATATAAGGTGGGGTTTAGGGGGTGGGGGGGGTGGGGGTGTTTATTTCACGGATTTGTTCACGTGATGGAGCACACTGTCTCTTCTCCTTTTCTTGAGAGACTCCCATATTATTTTTCCTAGTATTCGAGTAATGCTCCCAGTTTCAAAGCAGTATGGCAACCGCCCATCAGAGCTTGGAGAAATAGATTGGGCTGCATGATGCTTCCATGCAGAGCTGAGAGCCACTGCACATGAGTACTGGTAAATCGCTTAGAAGGTCTAAGCCTGCCTAGGCAAAGTTGTGTCAGTTAGGCTAAGTCATTTCATTCTAATGTGGGTAAAAGTACCACACACTTGGAAACAACGTCCCTAAAATGACCTAAATAGTGCTGACGGGGACGTTAACCCTAAAATTAAACAAAAAAGGCAGTAACTCCTTGTTACAGATCTAGCAGCTCTATCTGAACATTTTCTTCATTAGGCGTAAAAAAATAGTGTTTCTACTAACATGCTGAAAAAATGTTTGGTCGATAGGTAGGAGAAACTTTTTTTCTTCCGAAAAAAAAAAAACAAACAAAAATAACAAAAAACAAAAAAACAAAACAAAAAAAATATTGTTATGTGTTTTTGTTTTTGTACATGTTTTGTTAATAAAATTTCATGTTGAGACTTGCACTGTATATTATAATTCATCTGAGATGCTAAAAAAAGTCAGCTCTGTATTTTGCAAGGTTCTAAATGACCCCCCCCCCGACCCCCACCCACAAAAAAAAAGAAAAAAAAAAAAGAAATATCCTTAAAATGCGAAATTAGTATCATGGGAAAATGAAAAGACGACGAAATTGAAAATGGTAGAGCCGGTGTTTTAATTTTTATTTAGTTAATAGTAAAGTTGGGCCCGGGGTTTCAGTGAAGCAGGATAGGTCGGGTTAGCGGAAACACGGCTATTTTTTAAGGACCATTCCACAAGGGTCCCAGATGCAACTACCACATTCCAAGATTTGGCGAACAAGAACTTTATATGATGCCTCTTTTACATCCTGAGGACACTGATGAAAATTTCACCTCAGGAAACCAAGCGTTATTTGTCTTATAGTACACATGTTGCTAATATGTGCGTTCCATCTCAAATTGTGTGTGATTGTCATACCAAGGTATTTAATGGGATCCTCATCCTCCAGGACCGTTCCCTGTAAGATGTAAGAAGCCTCATGTTGTTTGTTCTCTTCCTAGATATCTGCATAATATTGCATTTAACGGGCTGAAATCACATACCCCATTTTCTTGCCCAGCATCCTAATCTATCTATATCATTCTGAAGTTTCAGTGGGTCATCCTTATCTCTTATTTCCCGGCAGCATACCTAGTCGTCTGCGAACAATCTTATTACTGCGCCAATGTCAGTGGAAATGTAATGGGGTACAGGGAGAATAACAGTGGACCAAGAACTGCCCCTTGTGGGACCCCAAACAAAACCGGAGCCCACTCCAAAGATTCACCATTAACAACAACGCGCTGTTTTCTGTAGCAAAGAAAGGAATCTATCCATTTGAGAGTCTTCCCCCACCCCCACCCCCACCCCCACCCCAATTCCATCACCAAAATAACTTAGATTTAAGTAGCTCATGTGGTAGACTGTCAAAAGCCTTCTCGAAGTCCAGAATAAATGTGTCCACCTGTCCCCCTTTGTCCAAGAGTTTTGCTCAGTCATTAATAATTGTGCTCAACTGCGTTTCACAAATGCCTATTGTCTGTCTCACAAACGTTTATGTTCATTCAAGTGGGCTATGGTATTTGAACAATATATGTTCAAGCAATTTACACAGAACACATGTCAGAGACACAGGGCGATAATTACGGGCAAGAGCCCTATCTCCTTTTTGGAAGAGTGGGCACGTTCGCTAGGAGCCATTCTTTTGGGATTTCACCTGTTTCAAGAGACTATTGAAACAGGTAAGTAAAAACGTGACCTTACTAATTTACTAGTTCCTTCAGGTGTCTAGGATGAAGCTCATCAGGTCCTAAAGCTATAGTGGGGTTTAAGCCTTTAAGAAACTTGATCACGCCTGCCGATAACACAACATTTTTATCCATGAATGTCGCCGATCTTCCAGTCAATGGAACCTCCGTGATCTCAGTTTTATTAAACGCATCATAGAATTGACCAACTAGTTCCTCAGCCCTTTCAGAGTCTGGTTCAGCAACCCCCCCTCCCCTTTATTAAGGGGCGAGATACCTTGTCTGTCTTTCTTTTGGCTATTGATATATCTGTAGAAGTCTCTGGGATTTACTTTACTTTAATTCACTTACCAAGTTATTAACATACAAATCATGCTGATATTTTTATATAATTCTCGTATTAGTCTTGATCTCACGTCTCAAGTTTTCAGATTTTGTCCGGAGTTTACCACTGCCCGTCTTTTTTGTATTTGCATGAATCTTATTTCTTCTTCTGTGATTTTTTTCTTCTTATCTCTGTTGTAATCCAGGGGATCGAAGATACATACCTACTCATATGATTTTGGGCCGAAGTACGGATGAAAGAAGTTATCAAATCAAAGATCTCCTGGCCAGACCGAGCATCTGAATGACCATTAAAGTATTTCTGCTTTGCAAATCTGAGTACATCCTTCTTCATAGTTCCCTTTTTGATTCGAGTACACCTTCATCCGAAGTTGCTTTATTGGTGGAATGTATAATTTTAAATATCCGAAAGCAGTATCACGATTATTAACTGTCGATCATTCATAATGTCAATTCTTATTTGTCCTTCGTACTTACTCAACATTGTGACTTGTTTGCAGAGTCTGTCGGGCCAAACAATGTCTCTGAAGTTGAGGCCACCTAGAACATATAAAGCCGGACTTTTTTTACCCTGCTAAGACTTAAAGCAATCAAGACTGATAGTTTTCGACCGTACCATTTGGTGGTTTATACAAACTTGCTACGAAGTGAGACCGATTTGGTGTCGTTTTACAGTTCCACGAAAGGCATGTTAGGGAGGTCTCTGTGAATGAGCAATGTAAACAACGCTTAGTGTCCACACGACGCTTAGTGTCACTAAGCGTTGCACTAAGCGTTCATTTGGACACTAAGCGTTGCAACGGTCGATAACATGTGCGATCCTAACGCTTATTGTTCACCATGTCATTTTAACCCTTATCTTGCTGAATATTCATTTAAGCCACCCCCATTTCTGTCTATCAACCAATCAAATTATTTGGTGTAATTTATTGCTATAAATTCATAAACTGAATGCCAAACAGTGTAGATCCTGATCAGATGGCTTCTTCAGAAGCCATCTGATCTGGATCTATACTGTTTTCAAAGATATGGGTTGTCGTGAACAGCAAGATAAGGGTTAACTTAGCAATTATTCAACTTCAAGGAACTTGAACTCTACGTGTGCTTACTTTCCAGCATGAACACTAATAAGGCTCAGCAAGCAAGGCCCAATGTCTAGTCCCATTCCGGGACACCAAACCTAGGGTCAGTAGTTATTGCATGAAAGCCGACTCCAAATATGACTGAAGAGTGGCAGTCGACATATGAAAATTTTGAATGGGTTCATGTAAACTTTGTTAGGGACCCGAAGTTATTCATACTTTCATAAAAAGCAGAAAAATTAAGTTTATTTTTTAGCTCGGCTGTTTTTGAAGAAAACGACGAGGTATTGTCATAGCTCTGGCGCGGTCTGCGTCGTCGTCGTGCAAAAACTTAGACAGTGTGTAATATCTCTGTCATTACTGAACATATTTACTTGAAACTCGGACTAGTTGTTCATTATGAAAAGGGGAACTCATACCAATAGGTGAGGTAACCCTCAAAATATTTTGGCACAGTTATGCCCCTTTTTCGACTTTGAATTTTTGCAGCCGAGCGTTGGCACCCGCATGCGGTGCTCTTATTTATATTTGCATTCTTTGCCCCTCATCAATTGGCAAAAAATACTTATAGGGCAAACTTTAAAAGCTGAAAAACATTTACATGCAGTTAATCTACAAAGATCGGAACAGTGTTGGCGTCGCCAACGCCCGTAGAGAACCATGGCTTGGACTGTCGTCACTTGACGTCACTGAAAATCATGTGACTATTAAAGTATATGTTTGAAACATACATACTTGAATTTCTTAAAACATGTCACACACAGACAATATGCAAATGAGCAAACTAATGAGAAATATAGATAGCCTACTGATCGCGCAGGCAACCAGCATCCGTTGCTGTTCGCAGACAAGAAGAGGACACATTCAGGCAGAAATCCACGTATTAATTTTCTTATTTCTGCACGAAAACATATATCGTGGGTACTCATTAGAATTGCAAAGGCTCTTCTAATGATTACCCACCACATATTTTTTTCATACAGAAATAAGAAAAATATCAGTACTTTTCAGATGAAAAAAAAAAGAAAAAAAAAAGCGAAATATCTGGAGTTATGATGGGAAGTCCTTTTAGCTGGTTAACACTGAAATGTAAATATTTTCAAGAAGCCCAAGGTATGTTGATCCGATAATGGAATTATTGCTTATTGTAGAATAATGCTTTATGAATATTATAAAATTGACGGTATTAAAGATCTCCGTGGTACAGGACAATGGGGAAAATGTTCATTTTAGATAAATTTGTATCATATCTATTATCCGTTAGGGCAGACTTTAATTGAACTTATAAATAAAATAAACCACAATATTTATTAACCCATATATGCATAGCGTTCCAAACAATGGGACGGTGTGGCCCGTATCGCACGCGGGGTATAATCAGGGTCGAGAGTATTTGCTACAGTGGGTTTTAGACCAACGAAGGTAAACTGAAACCTCTTAACCCTTATCTTGCTGAATATTCAGTTTAGCCACACCTATTTCTGACTTTAAACCAATCAGATTACCCGATGTAATGTATTTCAACAAATTCATACACTGAATGCCAAACAGTATAGATCCTGATAGCCATCTGGGCCCAGTTGTTCAAAGCATCGTTAGCTTAGCGAGCTCGAGTGGTCATATTGTTAACTGTTCTCGCAAGTACATTATCGAAAATTTTGGTATTTTTGCTGAAAAAATGTGCTTACATTTTTTCAGCAAAAATATTTGCATATTTGCCATATTAAATGATCAAGTTTTGACGATACGTTAACTAACGACGTCGTTAGTTTTGAACAACTTGCCCCTGATCTGGATCTACACTGTTTGCAAAGACAGAGGTTGTCGTGAACAGCAGGATAAGAGTTAAATTGAAAATGGATATGTTCAAAGATTTTGTTATTTATGGGTTGAAATTAATTTGACGTATGGCCACCTTAATACTCAAGAATAGGCCGATTATATATCTTAATTTATTGAAACCAGGTAAATATCCAGCCTTTTCTAGTGGGTCTTGAGTCAGTGGAAACTAAGGGCATGTTAACTGTTAACGCGTCAGCCAAAAGTAGACGACCATTTTCAATAAAACACTTTTTTTTTTTCAGAAAAACAAAATACTCTGAAAAATTAGGTTTGGCGTTTCATGTAAATTGCCTACTGGCAGACGACAATTCACATGAAAAAAAAAAAAAAACAACAACAAAAAAACAAAAAAAAAACAAAAAAAAAAAAAAAAAAAACAATGATAATAAATAAATAAATAAATAAAATAAAATAAAAAAAATATATAGCGTTTCCTGCGAAGTTCTGTTCGACACTTTAAGGAATATTCTAACACAGCGCGCCATGGAATTGAAGTGTGTTTTATTATGCATCAAATCACCAGTCGAAAGCGCGTGACGAATGGTGTCATTAAAAGAGTTACTAGTAGATTCCTTGGCGTTAGACGGTGAAACGTTATTTTCTCGCATCAAAAACTTCACACAAGCACATAAATGTGTGTTTTGCGGGATTTCTTCTAAAAATTTCGAAATGATGTGAGAATTTGAAGGAAACAACAACATTGTTGCCGATTTCCAGCGTGTTAAAATCGAAATAGACCAGCTCTAGTCTGTGATTTGTTGAGTAATAAATCATAGTTTGTCGGTCAGTTGTAAGTAGACAAATCACGCGCGCTATGCGCTCGTGATTTGATCTACTTTATAACTGACCTCTAAACTGTGATTTGTTACTCAATAAATCACAGATAAAGCAAACAAATATATGTGATGACCTTTCTATTGCTTCTTTAACGGCCCGCCCATCGTGGCTTGAAGAAATAGATGGAATACATGATGCTTCCACACGGAGCTGAAACCGACTGCACACGAGTACTGGTAAACCGCTTAGAGGATCTAAGCCTGCCCAGGCAAAGCGGTGCGAGTCGGACCGTTCATGCTTATGAACTCTATTGGTTTCATTGGGCGACAGGGCTTGAGATGTTATTTCATCTCAATGTCGGGTTAAAGTCCCACAAAATCGGAAGCAACGTCTTCAAAATGACGTATACAGTGTTGACGGGGACGTTGAACCTCAAATCAAACAAACAAATCTATTATCTCCAGGAGATGATTAGTATAAGCATTTATGCTTGTTTTCAAATCCTGTGGAACTTTTTTTTTTCATACAACGTGTAATTGTATTCTTGTAATTCAAAAGAAGTTAATAAATAGTGTTTACACCAAATCTATTACATATGGGCGTAGATAAAAGTAAAAAAAAAAGCCAATGACCTCGCTATAAGGCGCATATGTTCTTGTTTACATTTGTGATGTCGAGTTTGCTTTTTTTCTTACTAAGCCGCTCTAGATCCTTAGTAATCTGACACATAGACTCTCCCACCCAATAGCTCGTGGCGGGATCGTGGTGTGTGATAAATTCCCTTTTCTTGCATTTAGAGCAGACGCCGCGTTCACAGTCTGATTGGCATAAAGTTTGGATTTTTAAAAGCCCTGTCAACCCTATTTAGGTCATATCGAGTGGGTCAGTTTACCTAACCACTATTCCCTAGCAGGCTTATACATAAGCCATTAACCAGTATAGTACATATTCTCTCGCCAGAAACTGACCACTGCCCTCCCTTCTTATTTTTTTCATGATCAGTCTCTGCGTCAGAGTTTTGCAGAGTTTGAACCCGCAACCTCCTGATTAGGGTTAATATAACAGATTGATTTTTAAACGAGTTGCCTTCCTATCCGTTCAAGGGTCCCTAATGTTGTGCCCCGACATGGGCTTCTACCATGTCAACATACCTGCATGGGGGTATACAAACAGTTCTGAAACATGGCGGATCTTTTTTTTTTTTTTTTTTCATCTGTTTTTTTTTCTGATTTTGTTTTCCGACTTTTGACAGTGATTTCCCATTTCTGATCAAAACATGGCCATGCGGGGGTCACTTGATGAAGCCTTATTGGCTGAAACTAGCTATACAGATCAAGAAAATTTGAATCTTGGTTTTCATTCTTGTGTGGGGCCCCCACCCATCAGGACTTGGAGAAATAGATTTGGCTGCATGTTTATGGGGCGCCGTTTTACTATTCAATCCGTATTTATAGATATCCATAAATCGAATTATGGATATCCATAAATCGAATTATGGATATCCATAATTCGTATTATGGATATCCATTATTCCTCTGATTTATGGATATCAATAATTCGAATTATGGATATCCGTTATTCGATTTATGGATATCCATAATTTAGATCGATTTATGAATATCCATAATTCGAATTATGGATATCCATAAATCACCACCAAAGCTTTTGGTTTAATGATTTCTCTCAAAGACACGTGATGTTTAAAGTAAAAATCTTCAAAATCTTCCAAGTGTTCATCATCGCTGGAAGATGATGGCCAGTCGAAGGGACCTCTCTGCCCAGCAGCCTTTTCAGCCCGTAAGGCTTCCAAAGCAACGGACGGCATACGCTGAATGCCCGCCATGTGTACAGTGAAATATCGGAACCAGCCGTAAGATTTGGAAATTCCGGCCAACGCATCCGGTCCCTCTGGAATCACCTCTATGAGGACTGCGCACCTAAGGACACTGAAAGTCGGACGCAAGATAATAATGATCCAAAGAGGCAATCCGTGCATGCTTTCTGGAGAAAAATGCACATGTTCGTTATATATAGTATTAACATATATCCATATAATACTCTACTTGAGATGTATGGAGTACCTGGCAGATTCAGATATATCTCCTGGTCCCCGCCAATTGGGACTTGGAGAAATAGATTTGGCTGCATGAGCTGAGAGTACTGGTAACCCGTTTAGAAGGTCTAAGCCTGTCCAAACAAAGACGTGCGATTCAATGGGCGACAGGGATTGAGATAAATGTATTTGAGTTTAACGGCCCAGTCAACACTAATTTAGGTAATTTTGAGCCGTTCAGTTTACCTACCCACACTTTTCACGGGCAGGCTTATACGTAAGCAGTTAAGAAGTACACTGTACATTCTTTCGCCAGAAACTGACAACTGTCCTTCTTGAATCAGCGGAAGGGAGAGAATGACCGTAGAAAAGATTTCATGATCGATCACCACGAAAGAATGTTGCCGACCCTGGCAGGTATCGGACCCGCGTCCTCCTGACCACCAGTCAGACGCACATCCGACTGAGGTACCGAGACCGGCGGGATTAAGATGTCATTTCATCTCAGTGAAGGCTTAATGCCCAACATAATTGGAAGCAACGTCTCCAAAATGACCAAGATAGTATTGAAAGGGACGTTAAACCTCAAATCAAACAAAACATATCCATTTCCCACACCATCGGTCACCACTAAGCCTACCCTACATCACCTCCAACTCTATCCCGGCTTTTATTACACACCTAAATCGGAAACCTGACGCCAATAGTCGAGTTTTTTTATTTGCAAAGGGAGCAGGCATTATTCATTAAGTTTATTTGCAGAGGAGAATTATGGATATCCATAATTCGATTTATAGATATCCATAAATCAGCCGAATAATGGATATCCATAATTCGAATTAAGGATATCCATAATTCGATTTATGGATATCCATATTTCGATCTAAATTAACGATATCCATAAATCGATTTATGGATATCCATAATTAGATTTATGGATATCCATAATATGATTTACGGATATCCATAAATCAGCTGAATAATGGATATCCATAATTCTATTTATGGATATCAATAAATCGAATAATGGATATCCATTATCCGATTTATGGATATCATTTATTCAGTTCATATCCATAAATAATTATGGATATCTATAAATACGGATTAAATAGTAAAACGGCGCCACATACATGTTGCTTCCAAGCGATAAGGGGTCTTCGAACCTATGTGCCCATGAAACACTCATATCAGTCTCCACAGGGTGCTGTATTGATGAACATTGACACTACTGCAAACAGTTTAGATCCTGATCAGATGGCTTGAAGAAGCCATCTGATCCGGATCTACAGTGTTTGTCATTCAGTTTGTGATTTTGAAAGAAAACATTATATTATGTAATCCAATTTGCTGATAGTCAGAAATGAGTGTGGGTAATAAAATTATTCAGTAGGATAAGGGTTAAGTTATGTACAGATTGATTAGAGATTTTGCCAAGAACGCATGCTCAATGGCCTCTTTTTACTTGTTGCATCCATAGTTTAACAAAGCTGGAGATAATAAACGCTATGTATGGTGGGTATTTTTTCAGTTGACGACATTTCATAGTATTTTTCCTATTTTCCTCAGAAAACAGGATTTGACATTTCATGCACAATTTGCATGAAATGTTGTCCTGTTATCTAAAAAAAAAAAAAAAAAAAAAAAAAACAAGAAAAAATATCAAAAATTTGTCGTCTGCTGACCAGGTGTAACATAAGTGATGAGGCATTCTTACGGTTATCCATAAATTCTGCTCGTTCTCATCAGCAGTTCTGGAGAAAAAAGATTTTTTCACCAAACTTAATCTGCCTTGGTGGCCATCTTTGGTTGTGGATTATACCTCTGTTGGAGTTGAACATCTCGTCGACACTTGTGGGTTCCTAAGTTCCTGAACTTCCTAAATTCTTTTATTCGAAAAAAGCTAAAAAGCATGTAAAAACTAGAAATGTTTTCAGAGGAAAACAATGCCCCCCCCCCCCCCCCCCTCGCCATAAATATATCTTAAACACCCATTTGACTTTAATAACTAGGTTAAAGTTACCAAAATGTAAGCTGCAAACAAGCCATTTTTGGTCAAAAGCTGACAGTTTTCGCGGGCGCCTGTGACCTTAAAAACAAACGGTCATTAAAAAGCTCAGATCACCAGACAAATGTGGTAGACTGTAATTAAATATTGTACCGACTTTGACCAACATTCATAAATTCTTAAATGATATAGGGTACAGATAAGCCATTTTTGGCCCCAAAAGAACAGGTTTCGGGAGACCTTGGCCATGACTGTTTCGGGGGTTACCAAAATCTTATCAAATCTGCGGTATGTTGTTGTGATATATTGTACCAAGTTTGACAGAAATTAATTAATTTGTGTATGAGAAATGGGGCAGACAAGCCTTTTTGTCCCCAAATCGTCTGTTTTGGGGGGCCTATGAACTTGAAAAAGGTCAAGGTCACCAAAATATAATCAAATCAGAGTTATGTTGTAATGATATATTGTACCAAGTTTGACTAAAATTAATCAATTCGTTAATGAGATATAGTGAAGACAAGCCATTTTAGGCCCAAAATTGACTGTCTTTGGGACGCTGTGACCTCGAATAAAAAAGGTCAAGGCCACCAAAATCTAATCAAATCTGCAGTTTGTTGTAATGATATATTGTCACAAGTTTGACAAAAATCAATTAATTCGTTAATGAGATGGAGTGCAGACAAGCAATTTTTGGTTCAAAATTGACTGTTTTGGGGAGCCAGTGACCTTGAAAACAAGGTCAAGGTTGCCAAAATCTAATCAAATCTGCGGTATATTGTAATGATATATTCTACCAAGTTTGACTAAAATTAATCCATTCGTTAATGAGATAGAGCCCAGACAAGCCATTTTTGGGCCAAAAATGACTGTTTTGGGGTCGCTGTGACCTTGGAAAAGAGATCAAGGTAACCAAAATCTAATCAAATCTGGGTATGCTGTAATGATATATTGTACCAAGCTTGACTAAAATTAATCAATTCGTTACAAGATACAAGAAACTTTATTTAACGCCGACATTCAGATTTACAGCAGTATAACATTAGCCATAGGCTATTTTGTCGACAAACATGAAAATATGATCTATACAAGTATACAGTTAGAAACAATAATCACAGCTGTTATAAATATATAAAATACAGTGCAGACAAGCCATTTTTGGCCCACAAATGACTGCTTTTGGGTCGCTGTGACCTTGAAATGAGGTCAAGGTCATCATAACCTAACGACTGTTTACCCCCATCCTAGTGATGTGCCTATACAAGTTTGGTCAAAATCCATCCATAGGTTCAGGAGATATAGTGCTTCAAACAGGCTAGGCCGACGCTGACCCAAACGGAATCCGCCCCAATAACAATCACCCTCCCCTCCGGTGGGGGTACATAATTCATTGAGCAGATTTTATTAATTTATTTATTGTTAATTTCTTGAAGTAAATGCGGGGGAACCAAGGCCGTAGGAATAGGGGCGGCAGGGGCGGCGGCCGCCGCCCCAATATTTTGACCGAAAATGCATTTTTTTTTTTTTTTCAATGCAAAAATCTAAAACCTAAAACCTAAGACACCTGATCTCTTATTAAACATAAATCTACATCAATCCGCGCGTGTCATATCGCTTATTGTTTATTGGAGCGGCGGTACAATTATTGCCAGAGGCGATTAGATGGTGATTAACGACCGTTTAAAGTAAGTGGACCCTAAATTGGACAACTACATTAACACATTCTGTTTCATAACAAAGAGCCGCCGTCTAATTAACAGGTACAACAATAAAGTTGTACCTGTTAATTAGACGGCGGCTCTTTGTAAATCATGGCTTACTACAATATTTAAACGATTGCAAACTGCAAGTCGATTTTTAAAATAATTGTAAAATTAAAATCAAAATCATGCAAGATCAAAGCGGCAATTTATTACTCGCTAATATTATAGTTTTTGATGCCCTTTCAGCCATGTCCATTAAAAAAAACTCTTGAATAAATTACGGACAATTTCATTGACAATAAAGACAATTCCGGTTTAATGGTCTATTGCGGTAAAACAAGTTACTATTTTAGGGAATATAACATTGGTTAACTGAAACGCACTTTTGAAAGTATGGTATAAATGTGCTCTCTATTGTTTGAATGCTTGACTTTAAAAGGAATAAACACAATGAAATTTACTGTTGTTTTATGTCAAAATTTGCAGGAAATCGCACCATTTTAGAGTCATATTTTCAAAAATCTCCAATCGGAAGGTCCGAACCTACCCCTGTCCGCCGCCCCAATCTCAAAATCCTTCCTACGGCCTTGGGAACACAAACTTTTTACCCAAAATCAGCATTCATACCCCTGAGATAGAAATAATTTCGGATAAATTCACAAATTGGACATCTTGGAACAAAATATACCTAGATAAGAATAAAAATACATGATTGTATAAAATATTAAACATGAAAATTGTTTAAAACAACTTCGTTTGTTTGTTTGTTTGTTTGATTTGAGGTTTAACTTCCCCGTCAACCCTGTAAAGGTCATTTTGGAGACGTTGCTTCCAATTTTGTGGGACTTTTACCCGACACTGAGATGAAATGACATCTCAAACCCTGTCGCCCAATGAAACCAATAGGGTTTATTAGCATGGTCGGTCCACCTCGCACCGCGGTTCCTGGACAGGCTTAGATCCCCTAAGCGGTTTACCGGTACTAGTGTGCGGGCCGGATTCAGTTCTGCGTGGAAGCATTATGCAGCCCATATATTTCTTCAAGGCCCTATAGGCGGGGGCCGAAAAAAAAAAACTTCGTATGATTGATTTAGGACCAAAACAAAATTTTGGATCGGGGATTTTCGGATCGGGATCGGGAAGGGTGTTTCATACCCGAGCCATTTTGTGTTGTTCCCCCAGAAATGGAGATTACAGACAGGGGAGATAGAGAAGATGAAAGGAGAAAGACATCAGGGAAAACTGAGGAAGAATGAAATTGAAGTACATTCAACCCTCTTTATACCGACATTCGTTATAACGACAAAACTCGTTATAACTGCGATTTGATTGAAATGACTACTTAGCTAAAGGCTTAGCCTCGGTTCCGAGCAGAGTGGGCTTCCCTCGGGTTGCAAATGCACAAATCGAGTCTATAGCCATGTAAGGGTCTTGTAATCTAATACTCCAAGAAAAAAAATGTTATTAATAATTTTTAGAATCGCCTCGGTGAGGCGATTCTAACAAATATCCATAACATTTGCTTCTGGAGTACGAATGGAGAAACGGCCTTTTATTGACTATCATACTCCTAACTGGGATTCTTCAGTGACGACAAATTCTTTATAACGGCACCGGCAATAATAGGGAACAAATGCTGCTATTATAACGTGGGTCCTCTATATGTTTGTTTGATTTGATGTTTAACGTCCCCGTCAACACTATGTAGGTCATTTTGGAGACATCGCTTCCAATTGTGTGGGACTTTTACCCGACATTGGGATGAAATGACATCTCAAGCCCTATCGCCCAATGAAACCAATAGGGTTTATAAACATGGACGGTCCGACTCGCACCGCATTGCCTGGGCAGGCTTAGATCCGGGCAGGCTTAGATCGTGTAAGCGGTTAACCAGTACTCGCGTGCGGGCCGGATTCAGCTCTGCGTGAAGGCACCATGCAGCCCATTTATTTCTTCAAGCCCCAATGGGCTAGGGTCCTCTGTAAAATAACAGAATAAAAAGATTCACCACCAAACTAAAGCGGTTGCTAGGACAATCTAGGCCCTGTTGTTCAAAGCATCATTAGCTTAATGAGCTTAATAATGATAACGTGAGGACAAAAATGGCCCTGTATCGCTCACCTGTGGACCAGAAAATCATTAGCGATGTTTAGAAAAAAAAAAGAATGTGTGAGGAAATGCAAGACATGTTTGTTACCCTGACTGATATACACCACAACCTCTTTATAACACTGTTGATGGGGTCCAAAGCAGAGACAGTGTTAGTTAAACAACCGTGTTATATCCAAACAAAAATGTATAGATTATATAGAAAAATGACCATTTATGGTCATTTTTCTATATAATCTATACATTTTTGGGATCCATCTTGAAACCGTTTTATATCCAAAACTGTGTTATAATGAACCATGTTATAATGAACTGTGTTATAATGAACCGTGTTATAACGAGGTTGTGGTGTAACTACCTTCATAGATCAAGGGTTGTCAATACAGTTGTTTGCTTGTTTTTATTAGAGTTTAACAGCAGAGTCAACACTATTTAGGTTTTTGAGCCGGTCATTTGACCTATCCACACTTTTCCTTGGCAGGCTTGTACGTAACCGGTTAACCAGTACAGTGCACATTCTTTTGCCAGAAACTGACAACTGCCCTTCTTGAATCAGCAGAAGGGAGAGAATGACCGTAGAAAAGATTTCATGATCAATCTCCACGAAAGGATGTTGCCGACTCCGGTAGGTATCGAACCTGCATTCTCCTGATCACCAGTCAGATGTGCATCCGACTGAGCTACCGAGGCCAGAGTCAACACAGTTGTACATAGCTGAACCCCTGGGTGGGGCCATTTTGGGCTCCATTGCTATACATATAGTTTAAACAGTCTTGGTAGAGGCTTCATACCACATATCAAAGATCTTGGCTTACTGGTTTCAGACAAGAAGATTTTTACAGGTTTTTTTTCCAAAAAAGTCTGTGTAAAATGTGGGCCACGGAGCGGGGACATTTTTGGCCACAACGCTATAATTTGAACAATCTTGGTAGGGGTACACTATATGAAGCTTCATACCAAATATCATCGACCTGGCCTTCTGGTTTTGGACAAGAAGATTTTAAAGCTTTTCCCTATATAAGTCTATGTAGAACATGTGGGCTCCAGGGCGGTCCATTTTTGGCTCCACGGCTATAATTTGAACAATCTTGGTAAATTTGTTTGTTTGATTTTAGGTTTAATGTCCCCATCAACACAATTTAGGTCATTTTGGAGACTTTGCTTCCAATTTTGTGGGACTTTTACCCAACATTGTGATGAAATCTCAGTCCCTGCCACCGAAATAAACCAATAGGGTTTATATACATGGACAGGCTGGCCCCCGCCCATAGGGGCTTGAAGAAATACATGGGCTGCATGATGCTTCCACGCAGAGCTGAATCCGGCCCGCACACTAGTACTGGTAAACTGCTTAGAGGATCTAAGCCTGTCCAGGAACCGCCGTGCGAGGCGGACCGTCCATGCTAATAAACCCTATTGGTTTCATTGGGCAATAGGGCTTGAGATGTCATTTCATCTCAATGTCGGGTAAAAATCCCACAAAATTGGAAGCAACGTCTCCAAAATGACCTTTACAGTGTTGACGGGGACGTTAAACCTCAAATCAAACAAACAAACAAAATACATGGACAGGCCAACTTGCACCGCTTCGCCTGGGCAGCCTTAGACTGTCTAAGCGGTTTTCCAGTACTCATGTGCGCGGTCGGTTTCAGCTCTGCGTGGAAGCATCATGCAACCCAATCTATTTCTCCAAACTCCAATGGGCAGGGGCGGCAATCTTAGTAGAGGTCATCTAGATAAACCTTCATACCAAATATAAAGACCTGGGCCGTCTTGTTTTAGGCAAGAAGATTTTTAAAGGTTTTCCCTATATAAGCCTGTTTAAAACATGTAGGTCTGGGTTGGGGCCATTTTTGGCCCGAAGACTATAATTTCAAAATTTAGGTAGAGGTCTAGTAGATGGAGCCACATATCAAATATCAAAGACCTGGGCCTTCTGGTTTCAGACAAAGATTTTTACAAGTTTTCCCTATGTAAAACATGTGGGCTCCAGGGCGAGGTTATTTTTGGCCCCACAGCTATAATTTGAACAAACTTGATAGAGGTCCACTAGATGAACCTTCTCAAATATCAAAGAAGAAGATTTTTCAAGTTTTCTCTATTCTTGAGTCCTGTGACCTAAATGTGCAGTGGACCAGGATCATAAGAACAAATTCGAAAGAGGACCAACTAAGGATCATTCCTATGAAAATCCAATCAATGATTTAGGAAGAGATGTTGTTTGAAGATTTTTTTTTCCATTATAAGTCTAGACTTCAAGGCCCCGGGGTGTGGCCAATTTGGACCCCAAGGGCATGATTGGCAGGATTTATGTAGGTGACCACTTGACATTGCTACAAGCTAAATAGCTAAGCTCAGAGAAGATGATTTTTTTTTTTTTCCCATTGTAAGACTATGGGAGCTATATGTTGCCATGGCAACCGGAATTCCAATCTGATCAGCCCAAAAGCCTTATGCAGCCTTTCCCCCTACCTGATTATGCTTCTCATGAAATTTGATCAAGATTGGCCATGGGGTATTAGAGATATACTTATTTGAAATTGTTTATGGACGAACGTACGACGCACAAAATGTGATCATAAAAGCTCACCTTGTCACTACGTGACAGCTAAGCCAAAAAACAAAACAAAAAAAACATGAAAAATGTGGACACACAGACAGACAGGGTGATTACTACTGTGGGTGGGGCTAATAAAGAAGTAATAACACTGTAACAACAGGAGTAAGAGGAATACAATAATAAACAACACATTATACTTCAGTCTCTTTATTTTCATGATTTATAAATAACAACAATAAGGCAAGCACTTATTTATATACAAGTTTATTCTAATTCATGCTAGAACAAAAGAGTCACATTGTCAAAATCTGTCTCATAATAATTATGTGTACAAAGTGAAGATGAAATTCATCCTCAACAACCATTCAGTCATAACAAGCTTTCTCCCAATGCCTGCAGAAGCCAGGAGTAAAACAGCTGCACATGTACATGTAGAGCCTAGTGAAATCTGATAAGATTGGCAGACTGATTTGAGTCTTTACTTGTCACATAGGTAACAAGATGTGTTTGTGAAACACGAACATGTCCCCGGGCATGGTCATTTTTTATTCAAAGTTGCTCACAGTTCAAGATGTTTGTGTGGGAAGCCCTTGATACAAGAAACTCACATGCCAAATATGAAAGCTCTATCTTAAACCATTCAAAAGCTATGAACAATAATATTTTTTCTTTAAAGTAGGTCAAGGTCACAGGTCAAAAAAATTTGCATGAATGTAAAGATCTTGTCACAAGGAACCTACATGCCAAATATTAAGGCTCTATCTTAAACGGTTCAAAAGTTATGGACAATTTTATTTTTTCTTTTAAGTAGGTCAAATGTCAAGGTCATGGTCCAAACATTTTGCATAAATGAAAAACCTTAATCACAGGGAACCTACATGCCAAATATGAAAGCTCTATCCCAAACGGTTCAAAAGTTATGACCAAAAATGTTTATTTTTTTTTTAAGTAGGTAAAAAGTCAAGGTCACAGGTCAAAATTTTTGCATGAATGTAAAACGTTTGTCACAAGGAACATACATGCTAAATATGAAGGCTGTATCTCAAACGGTTCAAAAGTTATGACCAATGTTAAATTTTTCTTTTATGTAGGTCAAAGGTCAAGGTCACAGCTCAAAATTTTTTGTCTGAATGTAAAGCTCTTGTCAAGAGGAACCTACGTGCAAAATATGAAGGCTCTGTCTCAAACCGTTCAAAAGTTATGACCAGAATGTTATTTTTATATTTTAAGTATGTCAAAAGTCAAGGTCAAGGTCACAGGTCAAATTTTTTTGCATGGATGTAAAGCTTTTGTCACAAGGAACATACATGCTAAATATGAAGGCTGTATCTCAAACGGTTCAAAAGTTATGACCAATGTTAACTTTTTCTTTTATGTAGGTCAAGGGTCAAGGTCACAGGTCAAAATTTTTTGTGTGAATGTAAAGCTCTTGTCACAAGGAACCTACATGCAAAATATGAAGGCTCTATCTCAAACCGTTCAAAAGTTATGACCAAAATGTGATTTTTTTTTATTTTAAGTAGGTCAAAGGTCAAGGTCACAGGTCAAAATTTTTTGCATGAATGTAAAGCTTATGTCACATGGAACATACATGCTAAATATGAAGGCTGTATCTCAAGTGGTTCAAAAGTTATGACCAATGTTATTTTTTTCTTTTAAGTAGGTCAAAGGTCAAGGTCACAGGTCAAATTTTTTTGCATGAATGTGAAGGTCTTGTCACAAGGAACCTTCAGGCCAAATATGAAAGCTCTATCTCAAACGGTTCAAAAGTTATGGCCAACGTTAAAGTTGTCCACGTACAAACCCACAAACAAACAAACAAACAAACAGACAGGGCAAAAACAATATGTCCCCGCTATGGCTACCGGGGACATAAAAAGACACTTTATTGTAAGACATTTTAGTGTGTCTCTACTCAAAACTAGACAATTACTTAAGGTGATTAATGCCCCAAAATATGCCTCACTAGATGACTAATAATTAGTCTGACATACATTGTGTATGCAGTAGACAGACACACATTCTAACTAAACTGGAAACTGCAACATTCTCCAAATAACATATGAGTAGTTCAAGGGGACATAATTCTATGAAAAGGGGCTGCATCAGAATCATGTTTCCTTTAATGCAAGTCTGAACTGTGTTGCAAGTATCAATGTCCTGCATCAAATACTGCAGGAGGAGTGGCAGAGACACGAACAGATCTATTTAACACCCTATGCTACATATATGGCCAAAATAATTAAATCTTACTAAGGGACATAATTCTGCAAATAGGGGCTGGGTCAGAATCACATTTTCTTTTATGCACATGTTCAATGTATGTCTGAACTGTGTTGCAAGTTTCTATGTCCTGCATCAAATACTGTAGGAGGAGTTGTGGACACAAACAGCACTATTTAACCTCCTATGCTACACACATGACCAAAATATTTAAGTCTTTCAAGGAGAAATAATTCTGCAATAAGGGGCTGGAGCAGAATCCTGTTTCCTTCATGCACATGTTCAATGCATGTCTGAAGTGTGTTGCAAGTTTCAATGCCCTGCATCAAATACTTTAGGGCATCACGTGAACAAGTCCGTGAAATGAACACCCCCTTACACCCCACTTTATATAGAGAAAACTGGGGTTTACGGGGATAAACAATATTTTCTTATTTCTGCTCCAAGACATAGGTTGTGGGTACTCGTTAGAACCGCCTCAATGAGGCGGTTCTAATGAGTAACCACAACCTGTGTTTGCAGTATAAATAAGAAAAATATCACATATTTTCGTCAGAAAAGTAGCCATTTTGGAGATGTAAAAATTGCACTATATCGCACGGGTGTGTTATTGTAATGAGAAGTTGAGGAGACAAGAATAGAACATGTCCTACAATATGTGACATATGTATGTATATTTGTACGGACAAGAACAAAACTATTTGCCCCTCCCCACTTCATGGCAGGGGCATAAACACATGAAGAAATTTACCCTAGAATATGTGTACAAATGAAGACTCATGTCAACATTATTTGAAAAATAATAAAAAAAAAATCTTCATCATTTCCTTGTTCAGGGACGGTAAATCATTCATAAATATTTTTGGTTGCATTGTTAGGAGTCTATTCATAAAGAAAAGAATTTGCACCTCATCCTGAATTCTTAGAAAAGAATTTGCTCCTCATCCTGAGGAGACATTCCTTTCCTTTAAGAGAAGACAACTGTTTTGAAGGACTACATGAAAAACAACAACAACAAAAAAACAGGAAGTCATTAAAATTGTGTCTCTGTGGAGGGGAGACCACTCTAAAGAATACTGTCAATCATAGCTGCTTTAAGGAAACATTTGCTCTTAAGAAGCAAAGCCTTTCCTTTAAGGGACGACCCTTTTCCAGAGGGGGCTAGGATTGCATGAACACTTATATGAAGTTGTACAAGTTGTCTCCGCTTAAAGGCATTTATTCTTGATTATTGAGGACCATCACTGCATTACATAATATTATACAGCCCTCAGTGCTGGTTGAAGAGAAGTCTCTTGTCTTCAACAGGTAAGGGGCCTCCTTGGGGAAAAATCAATAGTTTACTACCTGTTCACTGGAGTGTACCTTATTGATTTCCCCTTAAGTGTCTAAGTAAGGGGATTCAACAATAGCTACTAATCACCCTATTAGGGCTGCCTTTGATCTGCTACAGAGAGTCTATCACAGGGGGCAATAAAACAATTATGAGCACACAGTGTGTCCTACTGTTACAAGAATAAATGGCTTTAAGGGGAATGGATACACCTTCAGGGGATGGAACTCCTGCTAAAGCATTTTTGTCTCCCATGTCAAGAGGGTTCAACTCTTAAAGTAAAGTATTTACTCCTGAGGAGCAAATTCTTTCCATTAAGAGTTGACTCCTTTTTCTGTGGGCCAACCTTGATAGGAAAGCAAACAGAAAGCCCCTAAAGTTGTCTCCCTTTGAAAAATGGTGGAAAAAATCTGCCAGGTGTTCCCATTCCCTTTAAGGTACATGAACACTGACAAAGAAAAATTGTCTGTGCTTAGGTCAGGTTAGAAAATAATTTAATTCATGCATTCTTTAGTTTTTTCACTTTAAAAATAAATTATCATAAATTAGTTCTTATATTAGACTAGCTATACACTGTCACTTCACAAAACAATAATTTCATGCACCCAAAGATGATAACATATGAACAATGCTCAAAATAATCATGTGGGAAGCTGGTAGTGTTTTCTCAAAAACTGTCCGTTCTAGAAGAAATTTTATTTTATGTTTTTCTTTTTTTTTCTAAGTACAGGTATGAAAAACATTGAGTTGCTTGCATAGAAAATGGCTGCCAAAGGGTTTCATACACATTTTCTGTGCTAGTGATACAATGTTTTCCAGAATTAGATGAACATAAAAAAAAATATTGTTTATATTTATGTTTACAATACATCATTTACTTGAAGGTTTAGGTAGCATTGCACTAAATACTGGGAGGTGCCAGGTTTTTTCGCTTTTTAACCGTGCTTTCAGTTGCGTTCTAAATACAAGACTTGCTTCCATTGGATATTTATCCAATGTTTTATTTCAATGTGAGAAAATGAAAGGTATAAGGGACTAAAATGATGCATGTTTTATAAATATATCTGCAAGCTCAAAGAAATTTTTGCTGATTTTATATGGTCACCCCTCCTTTAAAAATGTTGGTTTGTATTTACTCCGTTCTAGTAGGTAAACAAACATGGTTGACTGTAACTTGAAAAGGAGCAGATCAACATGTGGATTTTTTCTCATTAACTTGTTGGGCTAGGATTGCTCTATAAACAAGTAAGGTTTGAAAAGTTTTGTATGTGTAGTTTTTGTGGGAGCAGGTAAAAGGTTACTATTGTCACCTATGGAAAACATTTAGTGGAAAGCTCCCTATAGCAAATGTCAGCAGCACTGTTCTGTTTTCAGTCATTACATATTATTTCCACTCATTCATAGGTTCTGTCCAATTCTGTTTCATAAAATGTATCTTCATGGCATGTATTTTGCCATAGATACTGTAAACAAGTGGGCCATGATGGCCCTGGATCGCTCACCTGATCCATAGGGTAGCAAGTGGGCCCCTGGGAGAGCCACTATTGGTCCCTGGCTATAATTTGAATAATCTTGGTAGTGGTCTAAAGGGTGAAGCTTCATACGAAATATCAAAGACCAGAACCTTGTATAATCTTGGTAGTGGTCTAAAGGGTGAAGCTTCATACGAAATATCAAAGACCGGAACCTTTTGGTTTCAGACAAGAAGATTTATAAAAGTTTTCCTTATATAAGTCAATATAAATCTTGGTACCCCGGGGCGGGCCATTTTTGGCCACAGGGCTATAATTTGAACAATCTTGTTAGAAATCCACAAGACAAAGCTTCATACCAAATATCAAAGACCTTGGCCTTCTGCTTTCAGACAAGAAGATTTTCAAAGGTTTTCATTGCCTTGACTTCTATTTCCCAGGGCTATAATTTGAACGATTTTGATAGAGATACACTAGATGAAGCTTCACACCAAATATCAAAGACCTAGGCTTGCGGTTTCAGAGAAGAATTTTTTTTAAGATTTTCCCTAAATAAGCCTATGTGAAACCACAGGTCTCCGGGACGGGAGCATTTTTGGCCCCAGGACTATAATTTGAACAATCTTGGTAGAGGTTCACTAGGTGAAGCTGCATACCAAATAACAAAGACCAGGGCCTTGGGGCTTCAGAGAAGAAGACTTTTAAAGATTTTCCCTATATAAGCCTATAAAAAACCAAAGGGCCCTGGGGTGGGGGCATTTTTGATCCTAGGGCTATAAATTGAACAATCTTGATAAAGGTCCACTGGATGAAGCTTCACAATAAATATCTAAAACCTGGGCCTTGCAGTTTCTGAGAAGAAGATTTTTTAAAGATTTTCCCTATATAAGCCTATGGAAAAACCAAAGGCCCCCCGGGTGGGGGCATTTATTGGCCACAGGGCTATAATTTGAACAATCTTGGTAGAGGTCCACTAGGTGAAGCGTCATACCAAATATCAAAGACACAGGCCTTGTGGTTTCAGAGAAGAAGATTTTTAAATATTTTCCCTATATAAGCCTATGAAAAAACCAAAGGGCCCCGGGTCGGGGGCACTTTTGGCCCCAGGGCTATAATTCGAACAATTTTGAAAGAGATCCACTAGATGAAGCTTCACACCAAATATCAAAGACCTGGGCCTTGCGGTTTCAGAGAAGAAGATTTTTTTAAAGATTTTCCCTGTATAAGCCTATGTTAAACCAAAGGCCCAAGGGGCGGGAGCTATAATTTGAACAATCTTGGTAGAGGTCCACTAGATGAAGCTTCATACCAAATATCGAAGACCTGGGCATTGCAGTTTCAGAGAAGATTTTTAAAGTTTTCATTTAAAAAATCTGTTTTTAGCTCCTGTGACCTAGATGTGCAATGGACCGGAACTATTTGAACAACTTTGAAAGGGGACCACCGAAGGATCATTCCTGTGAAGTTTGGTCAAAAT
Organism: Lucinisca nassula; assembly: GCA_963580285.1. NCBI lineage: Eukaryota > Metazoa > Mollusca > Bivalvia > Lucinida > Lucinidae > Lucinisca > Lucinisca nassula. Next base: position 96,123,455 of record OY757021.1, on the reverse strand, counting down.
CCGATCAGTGGTTTAGGAGGAGATGTCATTTGAAGAACAAGAGGGCCCAGAGGGCCCTGGTTCGCTCACCTGATCCAAAGCATAACAAGTGGGCCCCGGGCAGGGTCAATTTTGGCCCCAGGGCTAAAATTTGAACAATCTCGGTAGAGGTCCACAAGATGAAGCTTCATATTGAATATGAAAGACCTGGGCTTTCTGGTTTCAGAGAAAAAGATTTTAAAGGTTTACCCTGCATATAGAAGTCTATGTAAAATATACGTCTATGTTAAACCAAAGGGCCCCGGAGCGGGGGCATTTTTGGCCCCAGTGCTATAATTTGAACAATCTTGGTAGAGGTCCACTAGCTGAAGCTTCATAACAAATATCAAAGACCTAAGCCTTGTGTTTCAGAGATGATTTTTAAAGATTTTCCCTATATAAGTCTATGTAAAACCAAAGGGCCACATGGCGGGGGCATTTTTGGTCTCAGGGCTATAATTTGAACAATCTTTATAGAGAAATCCACAAGACAAAGCTTCATACCAAATATCAAAGACCTTGGCCTTCTGCTTTCAGACAAGAAGATTTTCAAAGGTTTTCATTGCCTTGACTTCTATTTCCCAGGGCTATAATTTGAACGATTTTGATAGAGATACATTAGATGAAGCTTCACACCAAATATCAAAGACCTAGGCTTGCGGTTTCAGAGAAGAAATTTTTTTAAGATTTTCCCTATATAAGCCTATGTGAAACCACAGGTCTCCGGGACGGGAGCATTTTTGGCCCCAGGACTATAATTTGAACAATCTTGGTAGAGGTCCACTAGGTGAAGCTGCATACCAAATAACAAAGACCAGGGCCTTGGGGCTTCAGAGAAGAAGACTTTTAAAGATTTTCCCTATATAAGCCTATAAAAAACCAAAGAGGTCTACTAGCTGAAGCGTCATAACAAATATCGAAGACCTAAGCCTTGTGGTTTCAGAGTAGAAGATTTTTCCTATATAAGTCTATGTAAAACCAAAGGGCCCCAGAGCGGGGGCATTTTTGGCCCCAGGGCTATAATTTGAACAATCTTGGTAGAGGTCCACAAGATGAAGCTTCATACCAAATATCAAAGACCTGGGCCTTGCAGTTTCAGAGAAGAAGATTTTTCAAGATTTTCCCTATATAAGCCTATGTAAAAAAAAAGGGCCCTGGTGCGGGGGCATTTTTGGCCCCAGCACTATAATTTGAACAATCTTGGTAGGGGTCTACTAGATGAAGCTTCATACCAAATATCAAAGACCTGGGCCTTGCGGTTTCAGAGAAGAAGATTTTTCAAGATTTTCCCTATATAAGCCCATGTAAAACCAAAGGGCCCCCGTGCGGCGGGGGGTGGGGGGGGGGGGGGCATTTTTAGCTCCAGCACTATAATTTGAACAATCTTGGTAGGGGTCCACTAGATGAAGCTTCATACCAAATATCAAAGACCTGGGCCTTGCAGTTTCAGAGAAGAAGATTTTTAAATATTTTACCCTATATAAGCCTATGTAAAACAAAAGGGCCCTGGTGCGGGGGCATTTTTGGCCCCAGCACTATAATTTGAACAATCTTGGTAGGGATCCACTTAATGAAGCTTCATACCAAATATCAAAGACCTGGGCCTAGCGGTTTCAGAGAAGAAGATTTTTCAAGATTTTCCCTATATAAGCCCATGTAAAACCAAACGGCCCCCGTGCGGGGGCATTTTTAGCTTCAGCACTATAATTTGAACAATCTTGGTAGGGGTCCACTAGATAAAGCTTCATACCAAATATCAAAGACCTGGGCCTTGTGGTTTCAGAGAAGAAGATTTTTCAAGATTTTCCCTATATAAGCCCATGTAAAACCAAAGGGCCCCCGTGCGGGGGCATTTTTAGCTCCAGCACTATAATTTGAACAATCCTGGTAGGGGTCCACTAGATGAAGCTTCATACCAAATATCAAAGATCTGGATCTTGCAGTTTCAGAGAAGAAGATTTTTAAAGATTTTCCCTATATAAGCCCATGTAAAACCAAAGGGCCCCCGTGCGGGGGCATTTTTGGCCCCAGCACTATAATTTGAACAATCTTGGTAGGGGTCCACTAGATGAAGCTTCATACCAAATATCAAAGACCTGGGCCTTGCGGTTTCAGAGAAGAAGATTTTTTAAGTTTTCGGTGAAAAAAATCTATTTTTGGCTACTGTGACCTATATGTGCAACGGACCGGAACCATTTGAACAACTTTGAAAGGGGACCACCTAAGGATCATTCCTGTGAAGTTTGGTCAAAATCGGATCAGTGGTTTAGGAGGAGATGTCGTTTGAAGAAAAGTTTACGGACGCACGCACGCACGGACACACGACGGACGACGGACAAAAAGTGATCCCAAAAGCTCACCTTGTCACTACGTGACAGGTAAGCTAAAAAGTTTATGCACACACGCACGACAGACAAAAAGTGATCCCAAAAGCTCACCTCGTCACTACGTGACAGGTGAGCTAAAAAATTTGATGGTAGTGCTAATTTTATTTAGGTCTAACTGGGTGTATTTGATGAATTTTTGCCTCTGGTGTATGTTCTTTGGAGGGTGTGGGGGTACTTTAAAGCCATGGAAATCAGTTTTATTGATGTTTTTGGAAAGGAGACTTGCAGTAATTGTATTTGCACAAACACAAGAAAGAATCTACTCCATCTGGAATATAAGAGTAAGGTTTCATGGCACTAGGACAATGTCTCAAACCAAAGCAAAACTTCAAATTGTCTCTCCCGAACAGCCCGCTGCAATATCCGGATAAGTTTTCTCATCCGTTATAAGTTCTAATTTATTGTATTCATGTTTAAGGACATGAACAGATCTATATTCAGCTATTCCTCATGGCATTAAGGCATTTATAAACATTTTTTTGGCAGTTTTGTCCTCAAAATATCCCCAAACTGCCATTTTTTACTTTAAATAGTGGGTGTAGGTGTGAAGATAGCCATAAAAATTCTTATTGGTGCTATTTAGGCATAATTTTGTGCATTTTAGGATTGAATTGTTCCAAAGACATTGGGGAAGAACCACTGATGCAAGCTGGTGTCTGGGTTCCATTCCAGAAGGAGATAAACTTTGCGCTTTTCAAAAACTATAGTTTGTTCTGCTTTCATTGTTGAATCTGACTCCGGCAGGGCTGTTGCCGACTCCGGCAGGTATCGAACCTGCATAATCCTGATCACCAGTCCTATGTGCATCAGGCTGAGCTACCGAGGCTGGCCTCTTTGTAGACTGGTACCCATATATATGCACACAGTGGTCCGGACTAGATGGCTCGTTAATGATTACTGACTAAAACCTGTTCAATAGAAAGGACATGCACACATTTCAAAGATAGAAGAATCCATTTCAGAAATTCAAGGGTGAAAGGATTAACCCATTGCATGTAGGAAACCCCTAAAGGGGTACCTTGGCAAACAGAGCATGCCCAGATTAGATGGCACAAAACGCGGCATCTGATTAGGGCCTGCACTATTTGCTAACATAATTTTCCGTCAAAAATACAGTAAAAATGAAAAACAAGAGGACCAAGCTGGTCCTGTATCGCTCACCTGAGCTAACAGATTCAAAGTTTCAGGAAGTGCCAAGTAGAATGTAACTCTATGATAAATAGGCTGACCTCACCAGTTTTCAAACTCATTCAAGCTTTTATTCCTGACTTGCTAAGAAGATCCGATATAAACAGATGGGGTTAAGTTGATGACAAGTTAAAAAATAAGCAATTAACTGCTGCAATCAACAAATGTTACTCTGTGACAAATAGGCAAACCTCACGAGTGTTCAAACTCCTCTGAGCTTTTCTGCCTGACTTATTTCTTTGTAAGTTTCACAAAGATCTGATCAAAACTGAAGGGGGAAGCAGTGCTAACAAGGTCTAAAATAGGCATTTTAAGCAATCAAAGGCATGTAACTCTATGATAAATGTGCTGACTTGACCAGTATTAAAACTCATCCCAGGTTTTATTTCCAGCCACCTTACATATAAGTTTAAGAACGATCCGATCAAAACTGAAGGGGCTACGGTGATGACAAGGTCAAAATTTGGCATTTTTTGCAATCAAAGGGATGTTACTCTAAAATAAATGGGCCGACTTGGCCAGTTTTTGAACTCATCCGAGGTTTTATCCCAAGCCACCTTATATATAAGTTTCAGAAAAATCTGATCAAAACTGAAGGGGCTACAGTGATGACAATGTCAAAAATCAACATTTTCAGCCATCAAAGGGACATAACTCTATGATAAATGGGCTGACTTGGCCTGTTTTCTAACTCATCCGAGATTTTATCCCCAGCCACCTTATATATAAGTTTCAGAAAGATCTGATCAAAACTGAAGGGGCTATGGTGATGACCAGGTCAAAAATCGGCATTTTCAGCAATCATAGGGACGTAAATCTATGATCAATAGGCCACCTTGGCCGGTATTCGAACTCATCCAAGGTTTTATCCCCAGCCACCTTACATATAAGTTTCAGAAAGATCCGATCAAAACTGAAAGGGCTACGGTGATGACAAGGTCAAAAATAGTCATTTTCAGCAATCACAGGGACGTTACTCTGTGATAAATGGACCAACTTGGCCGGTTTTCGAACTCATCCAAGTTTTTATCCCCAGCCACCTAACATATAAGTTTCAGAAAGATCCGATCAAAACTGAAGGGGCTATGGTGATGACAAGTTCAAAAATCGGCATTTTCAGCAATCAAATGGACGTAAATCTATGATAAATGGGGCGATTTTCAGCAATCAAAGGGACGTTTCTCTGTGATAAATGGACCAACTTCGCCGGTTTTCGAACTCATCCAAGCTTTTATCCCCAGCCACCTTACATATAAGTTTCAGAAAGATCCGATCAAAACTGAAAGGGCTACGGTGATGACAAGGTCAAAAATCGGCATTTTCAGCAATCAAAGGGACGTAAATCTATGATAAATGGGCCAACTTGGCCGGTATTCGAACTCATCCTAGGTTTTATCCGCAGTCACCTTATATATAAGTTTCAGAAAGATCCAATCAAAACTGAAGGGGCTACGGTGATGACAAGGTCAAAAATCGACATTTTCAGCCATCAAAGGGACATAACTATATAGTAAATGGGGAGACTTGGCTGGTTTTCTAACTCATCCGAGGTTTTATACCCAGCCACCTTACATATAAGTTTCAGAAAGATCCGATCAAAACTAAAGGGGCTACAGTGATAACAAGGTCAAAAATCAACATTTTCAGCATTCAAAGGGACCTAACTCTATGATAAATAGACCATCTTGGCCCGTATTCGACCTCATCCAAGGTTTTATCCCCAGCCACCTTACATATAAGTTTCAGAAAGATCCGATCAAAACTGAAAGGGCTACTGTGATGACAAGGTCAAAAATCGTCATTTTCAGCAATCAAAGGGATGTTTCTCTGTGATAAATGGACAAACTTGGCCGGTTTTCGAACACATCCGAGATTTTATCCCCAGCCACGTTACATAAAAGTTTCAGAAAGATTCGATCAAAACTGAAAGGGCTGCGGTGATGACAAGGTAAAAAATCAGCATTTTCAGCAATCAAAGGGACATTACTCTAAGATAAATGGGCCGGCTTGGTCTGTTTTCGAACTCATCCAAGTTTTAACCCCCAGCCACCTTAAATATAAGTTTCAGAAAGATCCGATCAAAACTGAAGGGGCTATGGTGATGACAAAGTAAAAATCGGCATTTTCAGCAATCAAAGGGACGTAAATCTATGATAAATGCGCCAACTTGGCCGGTATTAGAACTCATCCAAGGTTTTATCCCCAGCCATCTTACATACAAGTTTCAGAAAGATCCGATCAAAACTGAAAGGGCTACGGTGATGACAAGGTCAAAAATCGTCATTTTCAGCAATCAAAGGGACGTTACTCTGTAATAAATGGACCAACTAGGCCGGTTTTCGAACTCATCCAAGTTTTTATCCCCAGCCACCTTACATATAAGTTGCGGAAAGATCCGAACAAAACTGAAGGGGCTACGGTGATGACAAGGTCAAATATATGCATTTTCAGCAATCAAAGGGACGTAACTCTATAATCAATAGGCCGAATTGGCCGGTTTTCGAACTCATCCGAGCTTTTATCCCCAGTAACCTTAAATATAAGTTTCAGAAAGATCTGATCAAAACTGAAGGGGCTATTGTGATGACAAGGTCAAAAATCGGCATTTTCAGCAATCAAAGGGACGTAACTCTATCATTAATGGGCCGACTTGGCCGGTTTTCGAACTCATCCGAGCTTTTATCCTCAGCCACCTTACATATAAGTTTCAGAAAGATCCGATCAAAACTGAAGGTGCTACGGTGATGACAAGCATTTTCCATTGTAAGTCTATGGGAAATTGGAATTGCCATAGCAACCAAAGTTTTCAATCAATTTTGATAAAAAGCTAAATTCTTCGTTGCCCCACCCAAGGCATGCTACAGATAAGAAATGATTGAGATCAGCCTGCAGGCTGCAGAGATATAACTGGTCAAAGGTGGTGACGGACAGACGACGGACGACGGACGACAGACGGCGGATGACCAGTTATACTAAAAGCTCCCCTGGAGCCTTCGGCCCAGGTGAGCTAAAAAAAGGCCTGACACCCCTGATGACAAATGGACTTGTCCAACATATAGTGATGGAAGGGTCCACTAGTATACAATGGGTTAACAGCAAAACAGCTCACTGACCTCATTATACTGCCAACATCCAATCATACTGCTGAGAACTACTTTGACATCAAATTATGGTCATGTGACAATGTGTAACTCAATGTACTACTGAAGTATGAACTACACAATGTCCCAATGGTTAATTTTGTATGATTTTGTGTGTGTGTGTGTGTAAATGCACAGAAAATGTAAATATTTTATTATGTTCTCTAACAGTCCTACAATACATAAATAAATGAATGGAGTCTCTACCCACACTTCCCACATGATTAATTTTTGCCTGTGTCCAAAATAAATAATTGCATTCTCATATTTTACAGGCTTAATGAATGACACTTACTGATCTTGAAAAAAAAACTACAAGTATACTGGTGCCTATGATCAAGTTCATAAAATCAGTTTTTTTTTTTTTTTTTGTAGAATCTTATTTTGACTTATGTGAACTAGTTGCTTAACAACTGTTTTGTTAAATATGAAAGAATGAATAAATAAATGAATGAATCACAGCTCCAGACAATAAGGAGTAATGATAATTTCTAGGGATTATTTCTCTTATTACTCCATATAAATGTGTGTTGGTGGTACATATTAGCCCTTCTCTTGCTGAATATTCAGTTTAGCCACACCCATTTCTGACTTTGAACCAATCAGATTCATACCTGTGATAATTTTTTGAACTGTATGAGGGAGCTTTGCCATTGTAAAGAATATATAGGGAAATTCTCAGTTCAAATGAGGGAGACTCCAAAATTATGCTAAAATTCAGCATTAATTGAGCAAAATTAGCATCAAAATGAGGGAGTCTCCCTTCTGATGAGGGAGATATCACAGGTATGCAGATTACTTGATGTAATTTATTCCTACAAATTCACAAATTGAATGTCAAACAGTATAGATCCTGATCAGATGGCTTCTTCAGAAGCCATCTGATCTGGATCTACACTGTTTGCAAAGATAGGGGTTGTCGTGAACAGCAGAATAAGAGTTAGAATTGCCAACTAAGTTTCTAACAAGATTTGAGGAATATTATCTAATAGTTTGTTTCTTGACGGGTAACATTGGATAAAATTCCCAGCCTGAGAGTGATATTTGCTCGAAGTCAAAGGCAAGGGCAAATATTGCTTTCAGGCAGGGAACGTCATCCAATGTTAACTGTCAAGTATCAAAACAACAAATTTGTTATACTGCAAAGCTTTTTCACATCTTCTACATGCTTGCAATATTATTTTGTAGTGGACATTGTGAGAAGTTCAGTGAGTGAGTGTTTGAGTTTTACGTCCCACCGACAGCTATGGTCATATGGAGATGGGACCTTGGTTTATAGACTCATCCGAAAGTCTGGAGCCAGGATCGATCCTGCGACCCCTGGTTTACAAGGCAAGTAGCGTATCCACTACACCAAGGAAGCTTCTATATGTTAACATGTGATGTTATCAAATGCGCCCTTCTGCACACACTACATTGATCATGGGCTCAATGGGAAAACGTTTATGGCATGTTAAAATGAGACTTCTATAACAGAAAACAATGAAAGAGAGTACGGAATGAATTGAAAATAATAATTTTTTTTGTTTATCTATTACCCAAAAACTATTGTGGTGCATGAAATTATTTTGCTTTTATTTCTCACAAAGTGTGCAGTAAATCCAAGATGGCAGACATCGCAATTCGGCAAAGGTGAGTACTAGAGGGTAATATTTTTTGCTCATGGGTTATATGAGAAATAAAGGCCCTTGTGTTGTCCAATAAAAAGCCTACAAATTTCTTTGCAGTATAACAATGTCTTAACCCTTATCCTTGTGAACATGACAACCCCTACCTTTGCAAACAGTGTAGATCCTGATCAGATGGCTTCTGAAGAAGCCATCTGATCAGGATCTACACTGTTTGTCAAGAAGTTTGTAAATTCAACAAATACATTATATCAAGCAATTTGATTGGTGGATATTCAGGAAAGGGTGTGGCAAATTAATTTATTCAGCAGGATAAGGTATATTTATCCTTCTTACTCTTTATTAACTAGAGCTATGTATTAAAGAGAACAAATAATTTAATTATGGCTAATGATTCACAGTAATGCATGCAGACTATATTTTTTATTTTATTTTTTTACAGTAATGAATTGTAATTTATAATCAGTGACTGAACACATTTGACAGCCTCAGTGAAGAGATCAACAATATACAGAATTTGTTCTGAATGAAATATTCCACTTTATACTTGTATATGGCAGAAATAGAGGATCTTACATGAGGGGTCATTTCATATGAAATTTATGAAACGAGCCTTTGGCGAGTTTCATAAATTTCATATGAAATGACCACGAGTGTAAGATTCTGTTTATCATATGACCACTTTAAATTGGATTTCATCTCCTTTAACCCATTTAGTTCTGGAAACCCAAAAACGGGTACCCTGGCAAACAGTGCAGGCCCAGATCAGATGCCACAGAACGCGGCATCTCATCAGAGCCTACACTGTTCGCAACAAGTTCACACAACCTGACACTCTAAATTTTGAAATGGACATACTTATAACATAAGGTGGAAGATTCCATTTGGTACAAAAAGGGTTAAATTTGACAAATTTTGCACAAAAAAATGTATGGTTGACATGGACGTCATCATGACATTACTTAATCCCGCCAAAGTGCATTTTATTACACGATGTTATCCACTGCATATCAACCACGTCATATGATAATTCAATTTCAATTACAAAGGGATTTCAGGTTTAGTTATTTTTTAGAAGTTTATATAGAAAATTGATAAAATTTTTTGCAACCAGTGACAACTATGATCAAATGCCAAATTCTGTGGCATCTGATCTAGGCATGCACTGACATTCACCGTTCCATTTCATTAAGATAACATGTCTGTGTGACAAATTACAATCTTTTACATCTCCAAAAGCTATTATTTTCTGATGAAAATTTGAGACATTTTTCTTATTTGTACTCCAAACATAGGTTGAGGGTGCTCATTAGAACTGCCTCATTGAGGAACCTATGTCTTGAAATAGAAATAAGAAAAATAAGGTATACCCCTGTAAAACCCAGTTTTCTTTATATAAAGTGGGGTGTAGAGGGGAGTTCATTACACAAACTAGTTAAAGAGATTTGGGGTTTTTCATCTTAAATGGGTTAAAAGGGCCCCATCAACAGAAAATTAAAACTGTCTTTGGGATTTGTGACTAAGTAACACAAACTAACTTGCATAGCTACACAGATTACCGTACAAATTCTAAGCATTTGGACACCCTGAGAATTTGTTGTAATTCTCCCAAAATTGTAACAATTTGTTTCATGATCAAGCAATAAGGTGCATATGGAATGGCAAACAGTGTAGACCCTGATCAGACTGCTCTGAGCTGGGTCTGCACCATTTGCTTAGACCTGTCTGTCTCAATACTAGGAGCATTAAGATAATAAGAGTCTTGAGTTTGTAGATATATAAACAATATATAAACTAGAGATATTATAATTCCAGTCTCCACATTCACAGAGTCTGATCAGTACCTCTGTGTTCACTGATTTGATAGTACTGTAATGATCCAAAGTACTAGGACAGATAGGCCTAAAGCAAACAGTGCAGATCCAGATCTGACTACTCCTGAAGGAGCATTCTGATCAGTGTCTACACTGTTTGCCTTTCTGTCTGCAATTTTTGGACTTGTTGCTGGATTATGAAACAAATTTGTTAAAATTTTAGGAGAATTACAGCAAGTCCTCAAGGTGCCCAAATTTTTAGAATTTGTATGGTATAATATCTTTAGTTCCTATATCTTAACCCTTGTCCTGCTGAATATTTATATATGCCACACCCACTACTGATTATCAGCCAGTCAGATTACTTGATGCAAATTATTGCAACAAATTCACAATCTGAATGGCAAACAATGTAGATCCTGATCAGATGGCTTCTTCAGAAGCCATCCGATCTGGATCTTCATTGTTTGTAAAATAAGGCATATCCAGGCTCAGCAGGACAAGGGTTAAACTTCATGGCTCTTGTAAGTCTATGTAGCTAAGCAGGCAGGTTTGTGTCTCACCAAGTCACACAACCCCCAAAGCCAGGTATTCTCATGATCCTGCTCAAACTGTCCACAATCAGTATGATTTTCACATTTTCCAAAAGGAACATTTGACAAAGAATCTTTGAAAAAATATCAGCAAGTGCATGGTACAACAAAAACTACAATAAGACGTCCAAACTGCACTGTCTGATCAGAGTCTTCGCTGATCACATAAACCTTTGATAGTCTTGGGGCTAGGCAACCATATAAACCTACGTTGTTGGTCTTCATTTGAAGGCAGTTCAAATGAATACCCACAAGGTTTTTTATGGAGAACGACAAAAAGTATCATTTTATTGTCACCAAATAACCATGTTATCTGTTTCTATGATGTCATATTGTATGTTTTGACATGCACTGGCCTATTTGTCCTTGATCAATTGAGCTGTTAAACAAGAACATTCACAAGGTGATATGGTTTTAGATCACATTCGGTGAAGGCACACACAGTCTTTTTTTACCTTTTAAGTCATGGGTCCCTCATGATCCACAGACAATTTCTGTTACCTTAAAAGATCCTGATCACTCTTTGCAGATAACCAGCCTGCTCTGAATCTTTTGCCAGTCAAAAATGTCAATGTGTACTCTTGCTGTGCTCATGCTGAATATTCATTTAAGCCACACCCATTTCTGTCTATCAACCAATCAAATTACTTGATGTAATATATTGCTACATATTCATAAAATGAATGTCAAACAGTGTAGATCCTGATCAGATGGCTTCTTCAGAAGCCATCTGATCTGGATCTACACTGTTTGCAAAGATAGGGGTTGTCATGAACAGCAAGATAAGGATTAATGTCCTAAACAAATTTTCTGTATTCATTAGTATCTCTGACAGATTCCCTGTGCTCTGTTATGCCCTTGACATTTCATGTATTAATTAATGTCTTTGACAAATCTCCTGCTCTCATAAATGTCCTTGATAAATTTCCTGTACTCATTCATATCCCTGACAAATTTCCCATACTCATTAATTTCCTTGAAAATGTCCTGTACTCAACAAGAGGGCCCAGAGGGCCCTGGTTCGCTCACCTGATCCAAAGCATAACAAGTGGGCCCCAGGCAGGGTCAATTTTGGCCCCAGGGCTAAAATTTGAACAATCTTGGTAGAGGTCCACAAGATGAAGCTTCATATCGAATATGAAAGACCTGGGCTTTCTGGTTTCAGAGAAAAAGATTTTAAAGGTTTACCCTGCATATAGAAGTCTATGTAAAACAAGATTTTCCCTGTATAAGTCTATGTTAAACCAAAGGGCCCCGGAGCGGGGGCATTTTTGGCCCCAGTGCTATAATATGAACAATCTTGGTCGAGGTCCACTAGCTGAAGCTTCATACCAAATATCAAAGACCTGGGCCTAGCGGTTTCAGAGAAGAAGATTTTTCAATATTTTCCCTATATAAGCCCATGTAAAACCAAAGGGCCCCCGTGTGGGGGCATTTTTAGCTTCAGCACTATAATTTGAACAATCTTGGTAGGGGTCCACTAGATGAAGCTTCATACCAAATATCAAAGACCTGGGCCTTGCAGTGTCAGAGAAAAAGATTTTTAAAGATTTTCCCTATATAAGCCTATGTAAAACAAAAGGGCCCCCGTGCGGGGGCATTTTTGGCCCCAGCACTATAATTTGAACAATCTTGGTAGAGGTCCACTAGATGAAGCTTCATACCAAATATCAAAGACCTGGGCCTAGCTGTTTCAGAGAAGAAGATTTTTCAATATTTTCCCTATATAAGCCCATGTAAAAACAAAGGGCCCCCGTGTGGGGGCATTTTTAGCTTCAGCACTATAATTTGAACAATCTTGGTAGGGGTCCACTAGATAAAGCTTCACACCTAATATCAAAGACCTGGGCCTTGGGGTTTCAGAGAAGAAGATTTTTAAAGATTTTCCCTATATAAGCCCATGTAAAACCAAAGGGCCCCCGTGCGGGGGCATTTTTGGCTCCAGCACTATAATTTGAACAATCTTGGTAGGGGTCCACTAGATGAAGCCTCATACCAAATATCAAAGACCTGGGCCTTGCGGTTTCAGAGAAGAAGATTTTTAAAGATTTTCCCTACATAAGCCCATGTAAAACCAAAGGGCCCCCGTGTGGGGGCATTTTTAGCTTCAGCACTATAATTTGAACAATCTTGGTAGGGGTCCACTAGCTAAAGCTTCACACCTAATATCAAAGACCTGGGCCTTGCGGTTTCAGAGAAGAAGATTTTTAAAGATTTTCCCTATATAAGCCCATGTAAAACCAAAGGGCCCCCGTGCGGGGGCATTTTTGGCCCCAGCACAATAATTTGAAAATCTTGGTAGGGGTCCACTAGATAAAGCTTCATACCAAATATCAAAGACCTGGGCCTTGCGGTTTCAGAGAAGAAGATTTTTTAAGTTTTCGGTGAAAAAAATCTATTTTTAGCTACTGTGACCTATATGTGCAACGGACCAGAACCATTTGAACAACTTTGAAAGGGGACCACATAAGGATCATTCCTGTGAAGTTTGGTCAAAATCTGATCAGTGGTTGAGGAGGAGATGTCGTTTGAAGAAAAGTTTACGGACGGACGGACGGACGCACGCACGCACGACGGACAAAAAGTGATCCCAAAAGCTCACCTTGTCACTACGTGACAGGTGAGCTAATGATAAAAATTTCATGTACACATTACTGTCCCCGAAAAATTCTTGTGCTCATCAATGTCCTTGAAAAATGTCCTTTGCTCAGTACTGTCTTCGTCAAATTTCCAGTGGTCGCTGATGTCCTTGACAAATTTATGAACAACTATGAAATATGATGACCTTCACTTAGTTTACATCAAGTCAAAGTCATCCATGAAGAGATTCTGTTGCTGGGGCTGTGACATGGGGTGGCATGTTGCCAGGAGGTCCCTGGGGCATCCCCTGTTGTACCATCATGCCCGGCTGACCTTGACCTTGAAGCATCATCTGCTGCTGCTGTTGCTGCTGCTGCTGTCTTTGCTGAAAGGTAAGAAGTGACTGTTGATCAGTGTGAATAAAAAAATTATCAATTCAGCCCAAGGGACTGGTCACCTTTTTTCAATTACCAATAATTTTAAATATCATCACGAAAAAACATGCCTATATAATTTTGACCCCCTTGAACCCCACTTTTATATTGTAAAACTAGCGTTTACAGGGGTAAACCTTATTTTCCTTATTTCTGCTCTAAACTAGACAAAGTGCCCAGTGGGGCATGTATACCCCCGGCCAGTTCCATCCCCTTTAGTGGAAATGACAATTTGTCTGTGGCATTGAACCTTTCCATATAATAAACTTTCCATTTAGTACATTTCAACAAATATAGTATAATTTATCATATCCAAAGATGAAAACTGCTTGTCTTTGCTGAATAATAAAAAATCAAAGTTTGTGGCAATTTGTAACAATTTTACCTGGAAATAACAAACATAGAATAGGCTGTCATATAATATTTGCTGACTCAAAGTAGCTGTATTATGCCATAATAAAGCAATACATTTTTTTATTATTACTTGCATTTATTATTGTCAGCATTTCAAGAGGGAAATATTATGCAAAATTTAACAGTAACAGTTCTAGTCACTGTAGTTTCTCAGATCACAAGGACAAATATATAACCTAACAAATCTGACAAGGGTCACAGCACACGAAAGAACAAACTAACTAATAACTACCGTAATAATGAACAGATGGAAAGACAAAAACTATATAACCTTTGATATACATTGTATGCGAGGAGTATGATGAAAACAGTTAACACAAAACTTTGACATAATCAAAATGCCTTAGTCTTAATTATTGACCCCTAGCCCCACCCAGGGGCTTGATCCAGGAGCTTAGATATTCCATATGTAAGTTAATACTACAGCGATATTCTCTACCAAATATGAAGAGAATCTAACATGAGGTTATAGAGAAATGAGCAATCAAAAATGTTTAACACAAAACTTTGACGTAAAAGTTGACAAACGGAAGGACAGCCCACCCACGGGCTTGATCCAGGGGCTTAGATATTCTATATGAAAGGTATTGCTATAGAGATATCCTGTACCAAATATGAAGAGAATCTTACATGTGGTTACAGAGATATGAGCAGTAAAAAAGATTTAACACAAAACTGACGTAAAAGTTGACATATGGATGGACAGCCCACCCAGGGGCTTAGATATTCTATATGAAAGGTAATGCTATAGAGATATCCTGTACAAAATATGAGGAGAATCCAACATGTAGTTACAGAGATATGTTAAATCAAAAAGGTTTAACACAAAACTTTGACGTAAAAGCTTAAAGTTGACAAACAGACGGACAGCCCACCCAGAGGCTTAGATATTCCATATGAAAGGTAATGCTATAGAGATATCCTTTACCAAATATTAAGAGAATCTAACGTGTGGTTACAGAGATATGTGCAATCAAAAAGGTTTTACACAAAACTTTGATGTAAATGTTGATGAACAGACAGACGGATGGATGAACAGCCCACCCAGGGGCTTGACCGCGAGCTTAGATATCCAAATGAAAGGTAATGCTATAGAGATATCCTGTACCAAATATGAAGAAAATCCAACGTGTGGTTACAGAGATATGAGCAATCAAAAAGGTTTAACGTAAAACTTTGACGTAAAGGCTGACGACCGGCGGAACAGACGGAAGTACGAACGATTTTGTTTTGTTTGTTTGATTTGAGGTTTAACCTCAACGTCAACACTGTGAAGGTCATTTTGGAGATGTTGCTTCCATTTTGTAGGACTTTTACCCGATATTGAGATGAAATGACATCTCAAGCCCTGTCGCCCAATGAAACCAATAGGGTTTATTAGGTCCACCTCGCACCATGGTTCCTGGACAGGCTTAGATCCTCCAAGTGGTTTACCAGTACTAGTGTGCGGGCCGGATTCAGCTCTGCCTGGAAGCATGATGCAGCCCACATATTTCTTCAAGCCCCTATGGGCGGGGGTGAGGAAGTACGAACGAACGAACAGACAGAAAGACGAAAACTATATACCCCCTGACATACTTCGTATGCCGGGGGTATAAATATAGATTGTGGGTATTCATTAGAACTGCCAGTTCTAACTTGTACCCACAATCTATATTTTGAGCAGAAATAAGAAAAATAACACAATTTTTCATCTTAAAATTTTCATTTTTGGATTAAAGTTACAGTGTATTTGTATAGGCGAGTTTTCGTAATAGATCCATAAAAAGGTTATAGTTTGGAAGTATGAAAAGCACTAAAGAACAGAAAATAGTGAAGTACATTATTAAAGATTTTCTGGGCCAGACTAGCTAGTATTGGCCAATACAGTCTCATCAGTGACCCGCAAATATTTCCAAAATTCCATAATGGAATCAATGATCCCAAATAATCTACACTATGATGAAGGGCAGGGAACACACATTCCCTTAACACCTATACATATTTATGATCCCTTTGAAAGCAAACAATGCAACACAGAACTGACCATGGTGGTGTTCAATTTTTTTTTTATGTGTGTGTGTGTGGGGGGGGGGGGGGGGGGGGGGGGGGGGGCTGGACCAGTTAGTTTTGGCCAGTTAGGCCTCATCAGTAACCCTCAAAAATTTTCAAAATTCCACAGTGGAATTCCATGATCCAAAGGATGAAGAACAACAGGGAGATTTTTTATGGCTGCTACCTATTCCCTAAACTCCAGACCTTGAGAACTATGTTAAGGTCAGCAAAATCTAAGCTACATACAAGCCAATTTTTTTCCATAAACAAAGTTTTTGGGAGCCTGTGACCTTAATCACCAAAATCTTATCAAATCTTAGGAGGTTGCAATCTATATTGCACCAAGTTTAATCAACATTCATCAATTCTTAAATGAGAAAGGGTGCAGACATTATTTGCACAGAATTGAGAGTTTTCAGGAGCCTGTGATCTCGAAAATAAGGTCAAAGTCACCAAAATCTAATCAAATCTTTGGTAGGTTGCAATGATATATTGTACCAAGTTTGGCCAAATTTCATCAACTGGTTCACAAGATGGGTGCAGTTAAGCCAGTTTTTGGGGGCCTGTGCCCTCAAAAATTATGTCAAGATCACCAAAATCAAATCAATTCATTGGTAGGTTGCAATGATATACTCTACAAAGTTTGACCAAATTTCGTCATTTCCTTCACAAGATAGGTTGCAGACAAGCCATACTTGAGAGATTTTGTGAGATCTGTGCCCTTGAAAATAACCGCCCATCGGGGCCTGAAGAAATAGATGGGCTGCATGACGCTTCCACCCAGAGCTGAATCCGATCCCACACGAGTACTGGTAAACTGCTTAGAGGATCTAAGCCTGTCCAGGCAAAGTGGTGCAAGTCCGACCGTCCATGCTTATAAACCCTATTGGTTTCATTGGGCAACAGGGCTTGAGATATCATTTCATCTCAATGTCGGGTAAAAGTCCCACAAAACTGGAAGCAACGTCTCCAAAATGACCTATATAGTGTTGACGGGGACATTAAACCTCAATTCTAATGCACTTGCGTATGTAACGCCACGTCTGATTTCATAACGTCAAAAATTTGCGAAGTATATTCTGCGATATACTGTCGGAAAGCCGACATCATCATATAACGTCGCTTTTCATTGGTTGTCATTTGGTTTTAACCAGCTCACTCTGCTTGCCGTTTTGGGCAAAATGAACATTTTTTAAACAAAACAAGTGAAACAGTGCATTAGAATGGGGATAACTGTATTGAAAATTGTCATTTGGGGAGTTAAATCATTACCTCCCCAAATGACAATTTTCAGTAGAGTTATCCCCTAAATCAACCAAATCATCAAAATCTAATCAAATCTTTGGCAGGTTGCAATGATATATTGTACCAAGTTTGACCCAATTTTATAGATTCGTTCATGAGATAGGGTGCAGACAACCACTTTTGGCCCCAAATTCACAGTTTTTGGGAGCCTGTGCCCTTGACAATAATGTCAAGGCCATCAAAACCTAATGGCTGTTCCTCCCCCCCCCCCCCCCCCCCCCCCAATCCTAGTGGAGTAACCATGCAAGTTTGGTCAGAATCCATCAATATAGTTTCAGGAGATATAGTGCTTTAAAAAGGCTATGCCGAAGACAATGCTTACACCAACGCAAACGAGATCATAATTAAATTATGTCCCCCTCACCCTTGGTGGGGGGACATATCCGTACCAAATACAATGTTCCCCTCAATAAAGTTTCACCTGTTTGATAAATTTTATATGAAATGCCACAAGGGTAAGATTCTGGTAATCATATAGTGATGTTAAATCAGATTTACTACCTTGATGCTCAGAAGACACAATGTGAAGTGTTCAAATGTTAAATTTTTTTCTGGTTCAGACTAGCTAGTTTTGGCAACATTAACATGTTTTAGATCAGGGATTGGGGACACTCCCAAGCAGTGCAGACCCTGATCAGAAAACACATTCATCTGATCAGAACATGCACTATTTGTAACAAGAGGGCCATGATGGCCCTGGATCGCTCACCTGATCCATAGTGTAACAAGTGGGCCCCAGAGAGGGCCATTATTGGCCCCAGGGCTTTAATGTACATAATGTTGAGGGAGGTCTTAAAGGTGAAGCTTCATACCAAACATCAACAAAGGCTAAAATTTGAACAATCTTGTCAAAGGTCCACTAGATGAAGCTACACATCAAATATCAAAGACCTGGGCCTAGCGGTTTCAGAGAAGAAGATTTTTAAAGATTTTGCCTATATAAGCCTATGTAAAATCAAAGGGCCCCGGGACAGGGGCATTTTTTGCCCCAGCACTATAGTTTGAACAATCTTGGTAGGGGTCCACTAGATGAAGCTTCATACCAAATATCAAAGTTCTGGGCCTTGTGGTTTCAGAGAAGAAGATTTTTAAAGATTTTCCCTATATAAGCCTATGTAAAACCAAAGGGCCCCGTGGCAGGGGGGGATTTTTTGTCCCAGCACTATAATTTGAACAATCTTGGTAGGGGTCCACTAGACGAAGCTTCATACCAAATATCAAAGTCCTGGGCCTTGTGGTTTCAGAGAAGAAGATTTTTAAAGATTTTCCCTATATAAGCCTATGTAAAACCAAAGGGCCCCGGGGCAGGGGCATTTTTGGCCCCAGCACTAAAATTGGAACAATCTTGGTAGGGGTCCACTAGATGAAGCTTCATACCAAATATCAAAGTCCTGGGCCTTGTGGTTTTAGAGAAGAAAATTTTTAAAGATTTTCCCTATATAAGCCAATGTAAAACCAAAGGGCCCCGTGGCGGGGGCATTTTTGGCCCCAGCACTATAATTTGAACAATCTTGGTAGGGGTCCACTAGATGAAGCTTCATACCAAATATATAAGACCTGGGCCTTGTGGTTTCAGAGAAGAAGATTTTTAAAAATTTTCCCTATATAAGCCAATGTAAAAGCAAAGGGCCCCGTGGCGGGGGCATTTTTGTCCCAGCACTAAAATTTGAACAATCTTGGTAGGGGTCCACTAGATGAAGCTTCATACCAAATATCAAAGTCCTGGGCCTTTTGGTTTCAGAAAAGAAAATTTTTAAAGATTTTCCCTATATAAGCCCATGTAAAACCAAAGGGCCCCGTGGCGGGGGCATTTTTTGTCCCAGCACTAAAATTTGAACAATCTTGGTAGGGGTCCACTAGATGAAGCTTCATACCAAATATCAAAGACCTGGGCCTTGTGGTTTCAGAGAAGAAGATTTTTTAAGATTTTCCCTATATAAGCCTATGTAAAACCAAAGGGCCCCGGGGCGGGGGCATTTTTGGCCCCAGCACTGTAATTTGAACAATCTTGGTAGGGGTCAACTAGATGAAGCTTCATACCAAATATCAAAGACCTGGGCCTTGTGGTTTCAGAGAAGAAGATTTTTAAAGATTTTCCCTATATAAGCCAATGTAAAACCAAAGGGCCCCGTGGCGGGGGCATTTTTTGTCCCAGCACTATAATTTGAACAATCTTGGTAGGGGTCCACTAGATGAAGCTTCATACCAAATATCAAAGTCCTGGGCCTTGTGGTTTCAGAGTAGAAGATTTTTGAAGATTTTCCCTATATAAGCCTATGTAAAACCAAAGGGCCCTGGGGCGGGGGCATTTTTGGCCCCAGCACTATAATTTGAACAATCTTGGTAGGGGTCCACTAGATGAAGCTTCATACCAAATATCAAAGACCTGGGCCTTGTGGTTTCAGAGAAGAAGATTTTTAAAGATTTTCCCTATATAAGCCAATGTAAAACCAAAGGGCCCCGTGGCGGGGGCATTTTTCGTCCCAGCACTCAAATTTGAACAATCTTGGTAGGGGTCCACTAGATGAAGCTTCATACCAAATATCAAAGTCCTGGGCCTTGTGGTTTCAGAGAAGAAGATTTTTAAAGATTTTCCCTATATAAGCCTATGTAAAACCAAAGGGCCCCCGTGCGGGGGCATTTTTGGCCCCAGCACTATAATTTGAACAATCTTGGTAGGGGTCCACTAGATGAAGCTTCATACCAAATAACAAAGACCTGGGCCTTGTGGTTTCAGAGAAGAAGATTTTTTAAGTTTTTGGTGAAAAAAATCTGTTTTTGGCTCCTGTGACCTAGATGTGCAACGGACCGGAACCATTTGACCCATATTCAAACTTGACCGAGATATTGTCATGATGATCATTCTGAGCAAGTTTGATTAAGATTGGACCAAAATTGTGGCCCCTAGGGTGTTCACAAGGTTTTTATATGATTTGACCCGCTGACCTACTTTTTAACCCGATATGACCCATATTCGAACTGGACTGAAATATTGTCACAATGGTCATTCTGAGCAAGTTTCATGATAATTGGACCAAAACAGTGGCCTTCAGAGTGTTCACAAGGTTTTTCTATGATTTGACCTACTGACCTACTTTTTGACCGGACATGACCCATATTCGAACTTGACCAAGATATTGTCATGATGATCATTCTGAGCAAGTTTGATTATGATTGGACCAAAATTGTGGCCTCTAGGGTGTTCACAAGGTTTTTCTATGATTTGACCCGCTGACCTACTTTTTAAGCCGACATGATCCATATTCAAACTTCACTAAAATATTGTCACAATGATCATTCTGAGCAAGTTTGATGATGATTGGACCAAAATTGTGGCCTCTCGAGTGTTCACAAGGTTTTTCTATGATTTGACCTACTGACCTACTTTTTTACCCGACATGACCCAAATTCGAACTTGACCGAGATATTGTCATGATTATCATTCTGAGCAAGTTTGATGATAATTGGACCAAAACTGTGGCCTCTAGTGTGTTCACAAGAAAAAGTTTACGCACGGACGACGGACGACGCACGACGACGCCGGACATCTTACTGTCACAAAAGCTCACCATGACCTTCGGTCAGGTGAGCTAAAAATTGCAGCCACCTTCTAATAAATTTCTACAAAAGTGCAATTTGACACTCATAAAATTGAAAATGGACTCTTTCCATATAAAATGTAGAACTCTTTCAATATAGAAAGTAGACAAGTTCATTCAATATAAAATGAATTGATTGCTGAGAATGAAAGTTTACACTACTTATATACAAGTTGTTAAGACTGCAAAGCCATTCTGAATTGTTGATTGATTGTTTTGGGTTTAATGACACATCAAGCCTTGTGGGCCATTTTGCATCGTGTTCCAGAGAAAGTGAGAAAAGGGATAGAAAAGACAGTAGAAGAGATGAAAAAGAGAGACAGGGGCGAAGAGGAAAATGTATGGAAGTGTAGAGACAGAAGAAGTAACAATGCTCCCCCTCTATCCATACCTGCTGCAAGGACAGATAATATTTGCCCAACCGTACTCCAATATCAGTTCAGATGCCCCAGTGACCCAAGAATATATCACCTTTGCCTCCCCCAACCACCCCCTTTTGAATTGTTGAGTAGTTTTAAATATGAGACCTTGAATTGTAGGTCACACTGACCTAGAAGGCTTTACTGTAATAATAATAGTGCTAAGTCACTTTTAGCTGAAGCCATAAACTAATATCTATAACAGAGCTAAGGGGCTGGGATGTAACTAATTTTGAGAGATTTTGTAGCCAAACCCCTTTGCTTGTGGTATCGGCAATAAAAATATTATCAAACTACAAATCTGTTGTGAATGTTGTGGAAATTAGAACTGCCTCTCCATCAGGTAGCCCACTTGAATTCTGGGATATACATTTTTAACTCTCTTTTTGAATGGAGCTCTTCTGACACCATGTAATAATGAAAATAAGAACTACCTTATTTACTTTATGTAGCCAAGCAAACAGTGTAGACACAGATGAGATGCCATGTGGCATCTCATCTGGGTCTACACTGTTTGCTACTCATCCAGCTATTTTTAGGCTCAGTATTAGGTACATTGCACATGTTCAAATTTTAGGGCAAGTATGGTAACGGGTTTCGTTGTCTGAATACTTAGGGAAAATACGGTACTAACCTGGTTCATCATCATGTGTCTAAGCTGCTGCTGTTGTTGCTGCATCTGCAACTGTTGTCTTTGTTGTTGGAGTTGTTGTTGTTGCTGCTGCTGGACTGGAAATAGATGGAAAACAGAAGTGAAGGCAATGATCAGGAATTGATACAATTAACCCACAACTCCCATCAGAGACACTAAAGGGAAAGAAACACAATAAGGGCAATAGATAAACCAGGCCAATATTTTGCCATCTTTACAAGGGAGGCAACTGTACAAATATACATAAACTGTCAATGGACAGGATGTAGGCTCAGCCTATATTTATCCTCTCCTTAAAGGTTCTGTAAATTATACATATGATTATAGTCCAACCTGTGTTAAGCAAGCACCACAAGGATGATCAAAATGTGCTTACTTAAGACATGTGATTGTTTAGTACAGGTGAAATTTAATGCATTTACCTTTTTGGGGAACTAAATGCATGCTTGCTTAAGACAGGTCTGTTGTTTTAATAGAGGTGGCCACTATGACAGGTTTGACTGTATTTAACATATTGAAATTTCACTCTTTATCTAGTTTAAAATACATGAACAAGAATAGATCTTCGAAACAAAGAAGAAGACTTACTGTTTCCCGGTGTTTTCGAAGTTTCCAGGTAAATAAACATAAATGAAGAGAGAGAAAATGCTACCTTCAAGAAACAATGCGGAAAAAATAGCATATTTTGGGTAAATGTTCAGATTTGAAAACGTAACAAAGAAACAAATGCAAAACAATAGTGAACATGAATTTAAGGTGAATGGGAACACCTTCAGGGGAGGCAAATCCTGCAAAAGTATTTTTGTCTCCCATGTCAATAGGGTCAACTCTTAAAGGAAAGAATTTGCTCACGAGGAGCAAATTCTTTCCTTTAAGAGTAGAACCCTTTTTCAGCGGGACAGGGCTTACGGAAAAGCAAATAGGAAGTCCCGAAAGTTGCCTCCCTTTGAAAAATGGCAGAAAAATCTGCCAGGTGTTCCCATTCCCCTTAAGAGGAACAGATAAACTAGGCATATTTTCCCGCCCTTTTGTACAAGGGAGACAATGTCTGCGATTTTTTGTTTGCTTTCCTGTTACCCTGCATTATGACTTCCCCTGAAAAAAGGGACTGCTCTTAACCCAACAAGCACTGCAGTAAAGACAAGAGCGGACAGCAATCAGTTATCTTTTACTAATTTTCAGCAAAAATAAGGCTTGAAATTCCATGTGAATGGTCTGCTGGGCAGACCATTCACATGTGATGTCAAGCCTTATTTTTGCTGAAAAATATGAAATAAAAATCTTTTAAAATACTGTTTGCTTAAATGTTCTCAGTGCATGAAGGGTTAAAGCAATAAATTGGCTCTTCTTAAATAATTTTTTTTTTTCAGAATTTTGTTTTAAACAATTTTTTTCAGAGAAAATAATGCTTGACATTTCATGTGAATCATCTAGTCAGCAGCCTTATTTTCTCTGAAAAATAAGTAAAAAAAAATATTTAGAAATCACACCTGCAGTTGTTGTGACTGGCAGTTTAACCCTTTACCTGCTGTTAACAACAACCCCTGCCTTTGCAAACAGTGTAGGATCTACACTGTTTGTTATACAGTTTGTGAACTGAAAAAAATACATTACATCAAGTAATTTGATTGGCTAATATTCAGGGGTGGGTGTGTCTAAATTAATTTATTCTGTGGGATAAGGATAAAAGGTAGATTAACCCTTACCCCGCTGAACAAGACAACCCCTACTTTGCACTCAGTGTAGATCTAGAGCAGATGGCTTCTGAAGAAACCAAATATCAGGATCTACATTTGTTTTTCATGCAGTTTATGAATTGAATGAATACAAAATACAGAGTAATTTGAGTGGTGGATAGTCAATGGGGGTGGCAAAATTAATTTATCCAGCAGGATAAGGGTTTAGAGCAGAACCCTATAGACAAGGGAGACAGGAATGTTTTGAAGGGAGTTGCCTTCCCAGGAGGTGAATCCATTTCCAATTTTGAAATGTAATACCAGAACACAAAACTGCAAATTTCTAAAACCAAGTCCGGTACAACAAACCTTTGGATATTCAGTAGTGGAATCTACTTCACCTACAGAAAAATTGGACGGTTCAAGCAAAAATGTGTTTTCGGACATTAGCACCCTGCAAAGACTAGAATAGGCCTGTATACTTACTTGTATACAAACAATCTGGTATTGCACCATAAAACAGTCAATACATATCAGATAAAGTATACAAAGTTTAAAGAAAATCGGTTTTAGCCATGAAAATGGCTTACAGAGACTGCTCCTTTGAATAAGTACAATTAGTTACTCGATGTTGTGTCTGAAAATAACTGGACGAATGGCAAACAGTCAAGACCCTGATGGGATGTCACATTCAACAGTGTCTCATCTGGGTTTACATTGGTTGCTTAGCCTTATCTGTCCAACTACATACCCTAAATACAGTAACACAGACTTAAAATACATGGATCACTGATTTTTTTTTCTGTATTTCTATTTTATGGCCCTTTTAAGATAATTTCAATTAAATTGAGTGGAATGTTTGTTTTGTTTGATTTGAGGTTTAACGTCCCTGTCAACACTATATAGAGAAGCCTCTGTGGTTTAGTGGTTATGCAACTCGCCTGATAAACTGGGGATTGCAAGATCTATCCCGGGCTTCTCCAGACTTTCGGATGAGTCTTTAAACCGAGGTCCCATCTCCGTATGACCTTAGCTGTTGGTTTGTTTGTTTGATTTAAGGTTTAATGTCCCCGTCAACACTGTAAAGGTCATTTTGGAGACGTTGCTTCCAATTTTGTGGGACTTTTACCTGGCATTAGATGAAATGACATCTCAAGCCCTGCTGCCCAATGAAACCAATAGGGTTTATATGCATGGAGGGTCCGACTCGCGCACCGCTTTGCCTGGGCAGGCTTAGATCCTCTAAGCAGTTAACCAGTACGCCTGTGCAGGTCGGTTTCATCTCTGCGTGGACGCATCATGCAGCCCATCTATTTCTTCAAGCCCATGGGCGGGGCGGGGACTTACCTTAGCTGTTGGTGAGACATAAAACTGAAACACACTCACTCAACACTATATTGGTCATTTTGGAGTTATTGCTTCCAATTTTGTGCAAATTTTAACCGACATGGAGATGAAATGACCTCTCAAGCCTTGTTGCCAAATGAAACCAGTAGGGTTTATAAGCATGAACGGTCCAACTCGCACTGCTTTGCCTGGGCAGGCTTAGATCCTCTAAGCAGTTTACCAGTACTCGTGTGTGGTCGGTTTCAGCATCTTGCAGCCCAACTATTTCTTCAAGCCCTAATGTGCTGGGGGCCTGAGCGAAATGTACCTGGAGACAAAAACATCTTCGATTGCATTACTTGGCATCTCACAAGAATCAAACCCCACCATACACCACTGAATTAGCAGATATTTAAGTTGAAAAAAAAAAAAAATACTTGTCAACTGCTTCCGTGTAAGCCACTAAAATAAGACTACCGTAAAAATCCTAATAATTCGGACAACTTTAGAGTAATGGGAACAACTTCAGGGGAGGCAACTCCTGCTAAAGTATTTTAGTCGACCATGTCAATAGGGGTCAACTCTTAAAGAAGGAGCAAATTCTTTCCTTTAAGAGTTGCCCCTTTTTCCATGGGACAGAGCTTATAGAAAAGCGAACAGGAAGTCCCAAAAGTTGTCTCCCTTTGAAAAATGGCAGAAAAATCTTCAAGGTGTTCCCGTTCCCCTTAAGCCTTAAGGGCTTGCAAAAATTCTAACAAATGTTAATAAATTTGTTTCACAATCCAGCGTTTCAAAAAGTGCAATGGCAAACAGTGGAGACCCTAATCAGACTGCTTCTTCAGGAGCAGTCTGATCTGGGTCTGCACTGTTTGCTTAGGCCTGCCTGTCCTAATACTTAGGATCAATACGGTATGCAAATCAGGGTTCATAGTTCATCTTATTAGTAATCACTGATTAGCTGATCAGATGCCACAGAATGCAGCATCTGATCAGCGCCTTCACTGTTTGCTAAAAGATAATTTTTTTTTAATATACTCCCCAAAAATAATCAACTTGACAACATAACGCCCCTACAAAATGGAGTCCTGCTATGCAATAAGCGGAAAGATTCTGTTCAGGAAAAAATGAGTTAAGTCTGAATATCTGACACCAGAGAACCATGCATACAACAGAAAATGATCAGAAGAAAAGTTTTGTCAGAAGAGTTGCTGGACCATTTCCCTCAGAAAAATATTCAATATGAGCATGCAGTTTCAGAGCCAACATGCAACTGACAAAGGACTAAATGACAATATTCAATCATGATTATTTGGCCATTTTCCTTGCTCTTATATGATATGGAACATGCCTTTATATCCAAGAAGTAAGACCCCTTCAGAAAAAAACTAGAAGAAATATCTCACATTTCTTTCTATTTTACCTGTTTCATGGTAGCCAAACAGCCATGAATCTTTTAGATTTAGAGAAACCACTATATGCAACTGACAATATCAAATAAACCAAGTATTTTTATACAAACAATTTTCAAGACACCTTGACCAAGCATGCATTTTCATTTTTTTTTTCAAACTATCACAATTAGATCTATAGAAAGAACAGACATGGAATTCACAAAATTCAGCAAGGAAAGGTAGAACTGAATTGATATTTTGCACCGCTTAAACCTTAGCAACCCGAGAAAAACTACATCTGAAAATGTTGTCTGCTTATGTCGTCTGCTCAAATTTTTGGCAAACTTTAAGAAAAAAAAAAAAATAGCCATCGGAAGAGATGGCAAATCCCCCGACCAAAAGCCAATATGGCCTTAAGAAGATTGTTCACCAATAGAAAGTGCACCAGAATTAAACCAGCAATATATGACAAAAGTATTGCAGTTATGGCCA
The DNA here is from genome assembly GCA_963580285.1 of Lucinisca nassula. NCBI lineage: Eukaryota > Metazoa > Mollusca > Bivalvia > Lucinida > Lucinidae > Lucinisca > Lucinisca nassula. Next base: position 96,096,365 of record OY757021.1, on the reverse strand, counting down.
TCACATGATTATACTGTCAGGGGAGATAACTAAACAAGAGGCCCATGGGCCACGATGCTCGCCAGAGCTCAGGCAGGCACTGCCCACTGGCAGCCATGTATGGTTTTAATTTATTGATTATAAACTCTCCCAAATGAACCCCAATTCCATGAGGAATCTGTATCTGAAATATTAGGCCTTTTATGAAGTGGAGGGGTGGGAGATGACCCAACAGAGCCCAATTTAATATCATTGAATGTATCTTATCATAAGGAACAAGAAAATATATGGTTTATGGACTGGGGAGGGGGGGGGGGGGTTATGAAGTGGAGGGGATGGGGAATGGCCTGGGCACATCCAAAGAGACCCCTAGTTGGTGTCTCTGAATGTGTTTTATCATAAAAAACAAGATATGTATGGTTTAGGGGTGGGAATCTGAAAGGTTTCTGAGATTTATCGCCTTTTATGAAGTTGCAGGGTGGGGCATGGCCCCAGCACACCCGTGAAGACCCCTAGGTTGGAATCACTGAATGCGTCTTATCATAAAGAACAAGAATATATATGGATAAGGGGTGGGGATCTGAACGGTTTCTGAGAATTTGGGCCTTTTATGGAGTGGAGGGGGTGGGGCCTGGCCCGGGCACATCTCAGAGGACCCCTAGGTTGGTGTAACTGAATGTGTCTTATCATAAGAAACAAAAATATATATGGTTTTGGGGTGGGGATCTGAAAGGTTGCTGAGATATATCGCCTTTTATGAAGTGGAGGGGTGGGGCAATGGCGCATCCCAGGAGGACCCTAGGTTGGTATCACTGAATGTGTCTTATCATCAGAAACAAGAATATATATGGTTTAGGAGTGGGGATCTGAACGGTTTCTCAGAAATTGGGCCTTTTTTGAAGGGGAGGGGGTGGGGCTTGGCCCAGGCACTGCCCAGGGGACCCAAGGTTGGTGTCACTGAATGCGTCTTATCATAAGAAACAAGAATATATATGGTTTTGGGGTGGGGATCTGAATGGTTTCCGAGATATATGGCCTTTTATGAAGTGGACGGGGTGGGGCTTGGCCCAGGCACTTCCCAGGGGACCCCAGGTTGGTGTCAGTGAATGGGTCTTATCATAAGAAACAAGAATATATATGGTTTTGGGGTGGGGATCTGTAAGGTTTCCAAGATATTGGGCCTTTTATGAAGTGGACGGGGTGGGGCAAGGTCATCTCAGCCTTGTGAACAATTGTGCCAAGAACCATCAATGAATCTCAAAGGGTATAGGAGTTATGGCCATCACAAGGTTGTGTCTACGGACGGACTGACGGACGGACAGATGGATGCACATTCTCACGAATGGATACTTAAGTGGCTAGGCGTCGGCATATTGACTACTTAAGCGGCAAATTCTCTTAAACGGCAAGCCACCTAAGAGACAATTTTTGCCACTTAAGTACCAAAATAACGGAATAAAGTCCATTTGGACTCACGAATATATACTTAAGTGTCAAACTGTCCAAATTTTTTGCCCCCTAAATGTCGTTTCGTTGGTGCGGACAGACAGACGGACGGACGCCAGGCTGATCGCTATATCCCCCAAACCTATTTGGTCGGGGGATAAAAATTGCATACAGGCACACAGTGTGGGCCCAGATAAGACTGGTCCTACAGGAGCAAAAAATTAATTTTAAAGCAACCGGCAGATGGCAAAGCAGACGACAATTGTCATGAATGGCATTTTATGGGTTAAGTAATATGTAGTTTGTTTGTTTGTTTGATTTGAGGTGTAACGTCCCTGTCAACACTGTAAAGGTCATTTTGGAGACGTTGCTTCCAATATTGTGGGACTTTTACCCGCCACTGAGATGAAATGACCTCTCAAGCCCTGTCACCCAATGAAACCAATAGGGTTTATAAGCATGGACGAGCCGACTCGCACCGCTTTGTCTGGGCAGGCTTAGATCCTCTAAGCAGTTTACCAGTACTCGTGTGTGGGTTGGTTTCAGCTCTGTGTGGAAGCATCATGCAGCTCATATAGTTGTTCAAGCCCCGATGGGTGGGGGTGAAAGTTATATGTAGTAAAACTTCAATGGCTAATATTGATGGCTCGTATATCACGGTCACTTTGAACTCTTTCTTGCCTCTTTCAAAAAAATAGCCATCGGAAGAGATGGCAAATCCCCCGACCAAAAGCCAATATGGCCTTCAGAAGATTGTTCACCAATAGAAAGTGCACCAGAATTAAACCACATATCACAAAAGTATTGCAGTTATGGCCATCGCAAGATTATACTGTCAGGGGAGATAACTAAAAAACCAGGGCACTCAGAAATGTGATTCTTGCGCATGACATGCCTGCTTAAGCTCATATATTTCTGCACAAAGTACCATCAATATGTCTCAAAAGGTATTGGAGATATAGTGATCACAAGCTGGTCATACTGTTATATTGGAAGGGTAGATAACTCAAATACCACAGCAACAACAGTTGTGGTTCTTGCACATGACATCCCTTCTGTACCTTGAATACAATTGTGCCAAGTTCCTTCAATATATCTCCAAGGGAGTTGGAGTTATGGCCATCACTAGGTTATATTGCCAGGGGAGATAACTAAAAAACCAGACCACCCAGAGTTGTAATTCTTCAGCATGACACACCTGCTTAACCTCATGTACATCTGCATCAAGTACCGCCAATATGTCTCAAAGGGTATTGGAGGTACGGTGGTCACAAGGTTGTCATACTGTTATATTGGAAGGGGAGATAACTCAAATATCATAGCACCCAGAGTTGTGGTACTTAGGCATGAAGCGCCATCTCAACGTTGTATACAATTGTGCCAAGTACCATCAATATATCTCAAAGGGTATTTGAGTTATGGCCATCACAAGGTTATATTGTCAGGGGAGATAATTAAAAAAACAGGGCATCCAGAGTTGTGGTTCTTGCACGTGACACACCTGCTTAACCTCATGTACAACTGTACCAAGTATCATCAATATATCTCAACGAGTGTTGGAGATGTGGCCATCACAAGGTAATGATTCTATATTATTGGAAGGGGAGATAACAAAAAAACATGGCACCCAGAGTTGTGGTTCTTGTGCATGACACACTGTCCAGGCCGTGTGAACAACTGTGCCAGGTATCATCAATATATCTTAAAGGGTATTGGAATTATGGCCATCACAAGGTTGTCACTCTATTTTATTGGAAGGGGAGATAACTCCAAAACCATGGCAACCAGAGTTGTGGTTCTTGTGCATGACACGCTGTCTCAGCCTTGTGAACAACTGTGCAAGGTGCCATCAATATATCTCAAAGGGTATTGGAGTTATGGCCATCACAAAGTAGTCATTCTATTTTATTAAAAGGGGAGATAACTAAAAAAGTATGGCATCCAGAGTTCTGGTTCTTGAGCATGACACGCCGTCTCGGCCTTGTGAACAATTGTGCCAAGAACCATGTCTCGGCCTTGTGAACAATTGTGCCAAGAACCATCAATGAATCTCAAAGGGTATAGGAGTTATGGCCATCACAAGGTAGCGTCTACGGACGGACGGACGGACTGACGGACGGACGGATGGACAGACGGACGGACGGACGCCAGGCTGATCGCTATATCCCCCGAACCTATTCGGTCGGGGGATAAAAAAGTCCTCAGATAAGAGACATTTAGGGGTAATTTAACCCTTGTCCTGCTGAATATTCATATATGCCACACCCACTACCGATTATCAACCAATCAGATTACTTGATGCAAATTATTACAACAAATTCACAACCTGAATGACAAACAATGTAGATCCTGATCAGATGGCTTCTTTAGAAGCCATCTGATCTGGATCTACATTGTTTCAAAGAAAAGGCATATCCGGGTTAAGCAGGACAAGGGTTAAACCTTATCCTGCTGAATAAATTTAGCCACACCCATTTTTGATTCTACTGATCCAGTGACGTGATATAATGCTTTGGTTCTATTAACAACTTGCATGACAAACAGTGCAGATCCTGATCAGATGGCTTCTGTCATCTGATCTGGATTTACACCGTTTGCAAAGGTAAGGGTTGTCATTAACAGCAGGTTAAGGGTTAACTGGACTTTTCTTATTTTAGTATGAAAATGTATGTCGTGCATTCTCATTAGTATGACACTATCAACTCATTAAGGCCATTCTATTTAGTGTGAACAGCATACCTTTATTTTACAAATCACTGAGAAGATTTTTTTTTTGGGGGGGGGGGGGGGGGTTTGGTTTTACAGCCCTTTCAAGATTAATCATAAATCAGTAGTGGGCAAAAACCGGAAAACCCGGAGAAACACCACCTGACCTTCCTTCCGTTGCAGAACTTAGCATCGCAAATGTGGTTGAAGATAGGCTCGAACCACAGCCATGAGAGACCAAATGATTAAGAGTCAGTGCTTTTATCCATTAAGCCATGAGGGCCGTGTCACTGACAAGATATCCCTAAGTTATCCCTATTATGCGCCGACCTTGGTAGCTCAGTCTGATGTGCGTCTGACTGGCTATCAGGAGGACGTGGGTTTGATACCTGCCGGGGTCGGCAATATTCTTCATGGAGATTGATCATGAAATCTTTTCATTGGTCATTCTCTCCCTTGCGCTGATTCAAGAAGGGCAGTTTCTGGCAAAAGAATGTGTACTGTACTGGTTAACCGCTTAAGTATAAGCCTGCCTGGAAAAGTGTGGACAGGTAAACTGACTGGCTCAAAAATGATCTAAAATAGTGTTGACAGGGCTGTTAACCCTAGTCCTGCTGATCCCGGATATGCCTTTTCTTTGAAACAATGTAGATCCAGATCAGATGGCTTCTGATGAAGCCATCTGATCAGGATCTACATTGTTTGTCATTCAGGTTGTGAATTTGTTGTAATAATTTGCATCAAGTAATTTGATTGGTTGATAATCGGTAGTGGGTGTGGCATATATGAATATTCAGCAGGACAAGGGTTAAACTCCAAAATTATGCCTCCTGACCTGGTGGTATGATTTACCCTCAATACTTTGAACTATGTCCATAGACCCAAGTGTGTTCACATAACTAAAGTAGGACTGCATATGGAAAAAGGAAAAAAACCCTACAGATCCTAAGAATTCGGACACCTTCAGGACTTTTTGTTATTCTCCAGAATTTTTGACAAATTTGTTCACAATCCAGCAAGGAGTCCAAAAGGTGCAGACCCTATGGCAAACAGTGTAGACCCTGATCAGATGGCTCCTTTAGGAGCAGTCTGATCTGGGTCTGCACTGTTTGCTTATGCCTATCTGTCCAAAGGTACCTATCTGTACTTAGGATCATTAGGGTATAAGCTTTTGATGTAAAGTACATTCTCTTTCATGTGCATCATGGGGAGCAAATTCTGAAGCAAATTCTTGTGTTGGGCCAGGAGAAGCTATATTCTAGTGCACTTGTGAATAAACGCAACATTGTAATATTTATGTCAAAAATTTGCTACAGTATATTCTGTGATATACTGTCAGAAACCCAAGATCATCTTGTAACAGTAATTTTCATTGGCTGATATTTGGCTATACCAGCTTACCACATTTGCCATTCTTTGCAAAGAGAACTGGTATTAAATACTGGTGTGTACTTATTACAGCATGTGCATTAATTATGGCAAATGGGGTAATGCAGATTTCACTTACCATATAAATCCTAAAAATTCAGACACCTTGAGATCATGCTGTAATTCTCCAAAAACATTTAACAAATTTGTTTTACAATCAAGCAAGGAGTCCAAAAAGTGCAGACCAAATGGCAAATAGTGTAGACCCTGATCAGACTGCTCCTGTAGGAGCAGTCTGATCTGGGTCTGCACTGTTTGCTTAGGCCTTCCTGTCCAAATAATGAGGATCATTACAGCATCACCATTCTTTCTTCCTCACATATATGCTTGATGACATCATGAACATGTGTTATATCACAGGTGGAAGAATCCATTTAGGACTCAGCAATGAAATGGTTACAATACTCGAGAACTTTCCTAAAATGATGTACCATACAACAGTACTAATACAACAGCCCGCAAGTCCAGATACCACATAAATTTTCTGCCCAGAACAGCATTTTTTTTAGATCCCAACTCCAAGGTGAGACTAGCTGCTGGGTCAATGGGAAAAGCGTAGAACTTTGTGAGACAGCGATTTATGAATATGTGGTTCGCCATGAGCTGTGGATGGATGGATGGGGATGGATGAATGGGAATGGATGGTTGGAAGGATGGAATGAAGGAAGGATGGATGGTTTTGGATAGACCATAGCTCCAGAATATGAGACCTAAATCAAGGATAAATTCAAGATATTTTTCCTTATTTCATGATGTGGATAATTATTAGAATTGGAGTGATTTTAACAAGTAACCACCCCATATGTTTCTAAGAAGAAATAAGGAAATTTATCCCTTAAATATCCTTGTTATGCCACCATGATGGATGGATGGATGGGTGGCTGGAAGGAAGGAAGGAAGGATGGATGGATGGAAGGAAGGATGGATGGATGGATGGATGGATGGAAGGAATGATGGATGGATGGGAAAAAACTGGATGCCTACATCCTGTCTCTTTTAAGAAGCACAGACAGAGCAAACAATGGAAGAGTACAAAATTATTTTCAAAGATATTAGATTTCTGATAAGTTTCAGAGGCAGTTTTCATGAATAAAATTGTCAGTTTTCACTTTCTTAAACCTTATCTTGCTGTTCATGACAACCCCTACCTTTGCAAACAGTGTAGATCCAGTTTTGCAGGATCTACACTGTTTGTCAATCAGTTTGTGAATTCAAATGAATAAATTACATCAAGTAATTTGATTGGTTGAAATGTAAATGGGTGTGGCTAAATTAATTTATGCAGTAGGATAAGGGTTATGTTCAAAAGAAAGTTTCCCCGGCCGCGTTCTGGACAGACAAATCATGTGGCACCTGCATGTATACCTACCACTGTACATGTTTGGTTGTGGACCGTAATACATCTCATCTACAGAAAGAGAAATGTTAGGCGTGAGGGTTAATAAAGCAAACACAAAAGAACAACTCCAAACCAGAGTGATATAGAACACACAGAAATCTACGGAACTACGTAAATAACGTATCAGATTAAGCTACTATGCTTTTAAACCGGGGTCCAGTTGTTCAAAGCATTGTTGACGGCCTGCGCCCATCGGGGCTTGAAGAAATATATGGGCTGCATGATGCTTCCATGAAAAGCTGAATCCAACCCACACATGAGTACTGGTAAACTGCTTAGAGGATCTAAGCCTGCCCAGGCAAAGTGGTGTGAGTCGGACCCTCCATGCTTATAAACCCAATTGGTTTTATTGGGCGGCAGGGCTTGAGATGTCATTTTATCTCAATGCCGGGTAAAAGTCCCACAAAATTGGAAGCAACGTCTCCAAAATGACCTTTACAGTGTTGATGGGGATGTTAAACCTCAAATCAAACAAACAAACAAACTCATTGGTGGTCAAAACGTTAAATAGTCTACCAAGTACAATATCTAATGCATATGTATTTTTGCTGAAAAAATGTAGCTTTAGCAAATTTTTCAGCAAAAACAGCATATTTTTTATATTAAAACATCAGGGCCTGGCTGTTCCAAGCATTTTAAGCTTAACGAGCTCCTTAGTAGTCAAATTGTTAACTCTTCTAGCAAGTAAAGTATCTATCTTCTGGTATTTTTGCTGAAAAAAAAATGTGAGCAGCTTCTGCATTTGCAAAAGCTGCTCACCTTTTTTTTCAGCAAAAATATTAGCAAACATGTATTTGCCATATTAAATGATCAAAGTTTTAACGATATTAACCAACGATGTCGTAAGTTTTGAACAACTGGCCCTAGGGATTTAACGATATGTTAACTAATGACAGCAATAGCTTGAAACAACTGAACTTTGCTGATTAAACATAGAAAAAAACCATTAAAATTAACGTGAAGTGGACATGTATACTTGGATACCTTCATAATATAGTTATATATAATACAATCTGGCTACAAGGGGTACCGTTCGCCCCTACCCACCGGGGCTTGAAGAAATATGTAGGTTGCATGTTGCTTCCATGCAGAGCTGAAACCGACCGCACACGAGTAGGGGTAAAATACCACTTAGAGGATCAAAGCCTGCCCAGGCAAAGCGGTGTGTGTCCATGCTTAAAAACCCTATTGGTTTCATTGGGCGACAGGGCTTGAGATGCCATTTCATCTCAATGTTGGTAAAAGTCCCACAAGATTAGAAGCAAAATTTCCAAAATGACCTATACTATGTAGATGGGGATGTTAAACTTCAAATCAAACAAACAACCAAAACAAGGGGTACCATACTTAACCCATTGCACATGGGAAACCCCTAAAGGGGTACCTTGGCAAACAGTGCAGGCCAATATCAGAAGCCCCAGAATGTGGCGTCTGAGCAGGGCCTACACTATTTGCTAACAGAATTTTCCATCAAAAATGGAATAAAAACGAAAGAAAAAAACAGGCCAGACATCCCTTATATGAAAAATGGACTTATCCAACATATAGCAATGGAAGAGTCCACTAGCATACAATGGGTTGACACCTCAACTCCTTCCTTTACTTGTTCTAAAACTAGATTTTTTTTTTTGTTTGATTTGAGGTTTAACGTCCCCATCAATACTTTAAAGGTCATTTTGGAGATGCTGCTTCCAATTTTGTGGGACTTTTACCCAACATTGAGATGAACTGATATCTCAAGCCCTGTCGCCCAAAGTAACCCATAGGATTTATAAGCATGGACGGTTCGACTCGCACCGCTTTGCCTGGGCAGGCTTAGATCCTCTTAGTGGTTTACCAGTACTCGTGTGCGGGCCGGATTCAGCTCTGCGTGGAAGCATCATGCAGCCCATATATTTCTTCAAGCCCCTATGGGCGGGGGCTGATTCTAAAACTTGAACAAGTTCTTAAAGTAGGTGGAAGAGTGGCAAACAGTGTAGACCCTGAGGAGAAGCTGCAACCTGCTGTGTGTCATCTGGGTTTACAGTGTTTGCTCAGATCTATCTGTGCGAATACATAAGGTAAATACAGTATCTATTTATAAAATTCTTTATTCTGATTTATTTAAATTGGCATGGAGTTCTGCTTTCATATGTTCCACTGCCCTAAACCCCACATGAGAAGTATTTGATAAATTCTAGAATGATTCCCATTTTACGCTTCCCTACAAGTAAGTTTCATCTTGCTATAGCAACTTCAGCAAGAACAACATGCCATAAAAATCCTTAAAGTTTGGACAGCTTGAGGACTTCTGAAATTCTCCTATTTTAACAAATCTGTTTCATGATCCAGCAAGAAATCCAAGACGTGTAGACAGAATGGCAAACACTGTAGACCCTGATCAGACAGCTCCTTCAGGCATACACTGTTTTCTTAGGCCTGCCTGTCCTAATATTTAGGATCATTGTGTTTTTGTCTCATATCACCAGTGATTTTGTACTGAATTCTTTTAATTTTAAATTCTTTCAAGAGGCAGAATTCTTTAAAACCAAGATATAGCAACAATTTAGCTACATATTTTGTGATAATTGAAGAATAGTTTACCTTATTTCTCAATACAGACCTATGTTAGAACCACCTTGACGAGGAAGCTCTAATAAATACCCACAACAGAATTGACAAAAACTATCCTTCAATTATCACAAAATACTTACCTTATCTGTTGCTATGCCAAGACCAAAATTGTACATTTTCAAATGTTGCAATTTAGAAGCTGGTAGCCTCAGAGGGATACAACTAGAAATAAGTGACCGCAAAGATTTTAAATGAGCCAAGACATGCAAAAACAGCCCCTTATCATTCATCATGTTCTTCAGTTGCAAGGGCATTGCCAACTTATAAACCCAATGCATAACTTCAAGCATGATGTTTAAAATGAGGTTTATAATCCCCATCAACACTGTATAGGTCATTTTGGATATGTTGCTTCCAATTTTGTGGGACTTTAACCTGACACTTAGATTAAATGACATCTCAATCCCTGCCGTCCAATGAAGCCAATAGGGTTTATATGCATGGACAGTCGAACTCGCACCACTTTGCCTTGGCAGGCTTACCCCTTATAAAGAACATTTAGACCTAAGCGGTTTACCAGTACTCATGAGCAGTCAGTTTCAGCTCCGCATGGAAGCACAATGCAGCCCAATCTATTTCTCTAAACCCCGATGGGTTTGGGCAAAACTTCATGCATGAAGCTTTCTCAACATCTCCTCTTTATGTTGGCGAGTAACAAAAACTCTGGGAAGACTGCACATATGAAGGAGCAGTCTGATCAGGGTCGACATCATTTTGCCATTCCAACTGCACTTTTCTGACTTCTTGCTTGATCGTGAAACAAAAAGTTAAAATTTTACAAGAATTACAGCAAGTCCTCAAGGTGTCTGAATATTTAGGATTTTTTCAGTACTTTCACAGCCCTGTGAGTCTTTGTTGGCTACACAATGCCCACTGGCGCCTGGAAAGCTTGATTCTTGATTTTATTCTCTTTGTGTCTGTGTGTGTGAGTTACCAAAACTTGATTTTCCTATGAGTATGCAGGCTTAGAGAGCTATAGTAGATAAACATGTTTGTCTTTCAGCCACCAAGTTTGCTGTGTGTGTTAATGAAGGCCAAGACAAGCTTCCTACGCTATACTGGTTACCAAAACTTCATAAAAAACCTTACAAAGCACGGTTTATTGCAAATTCTAGTTCTTGCACTACCACTGAACTTTCTAAATTATTAACTTCCTGTCTTACTGCTATTAAAACGCATGTAATTAAATATTGTGATAAAGTCTTTGAAAGATCAGGAAGAAATCTGTTTTGGTCTATAAAAAATTTGAATGAGGTTTTAAATAAATTGAAATCTAGACAGTTTCGTGCTTCTAGTCTGTCTACCTACGATTTTTCCACTCTTTACACTACACTTCCTCATAATCTTATGAAAGAAAAGCTTAATGATTTAATTGAATGGGCTTTTCACAGAGAAGATTCTCTCTATCTTGCATGTAATGTCAGAAATGCATTTTTCACTTCTAAAGAGCATAAGAATTATACACTTTGGTCATGTCAGAAAGTGTGTGATGCCCTCACCTTTCTACTTGACAATATTTATATTAGATTCGGTACTAAGTTATTTAGACAAATTGTGGGTATTCCGATGGGTACTAATTGCGCACCTCTTGTGGATGATCTGTTCTTGTATTGTTATGAAAGAGACTTCATTTTGTCGCTTTCCATTGATAACCAATCTGAAATTATTGAAGCTTTTAGCTCTACTTCTAGATATTTAGATGATTTATTAAATATTGATAATACCTATTTTGATGGTTTGATCAGTCAGATTTACCCCCTAGAACTTCAGTTAAATAAAGCTAATTCTTCTGATACCGAGGCCCCGTTTTTGGATTTACATCTATCTATTGTAGATGGATTTGTTTCGTGCAAAATTTATGATAAACGCGATGACTTTGATTTTGAGATTGTAAATTTTCCTTTTTTGGATGGTGATGTTCCTCGTGCGCCATCCTATGGCGTTTATATTTCGCAATTAATTCAATTTGCTAGAGTGTGTAGTCATGTAACTGACTTCAACACTCGTAATAAATTATTAACGGCTAAACTCCTTAATCAGGGTTATCGGTACCATAAACTACGCAAAGCCTTTTCAAAATTTTATAGACGCCATTCTGATTAAATTTCAAAATTCAATATTGGACTTAAATCTCTTCTGCAACAAGGTCTATCGGAACCCGAATTTTATGGTGACTTAGTATATAAATTCAGAAAAATATATAACCGCAATGACTTCAGCACCCAATTTCGTAAAATCATTCTTTGATATAAAAAGATTGGGTACAACATGGATATTATACGACAGACTGCATGCATGGTAGTTAACCCAATCACGGTTGGCAACTTTGCTTCCCTCTTTAATTGCACGCCGGTGGGTCAGGCCTCAGATTCTATGACGGCTCCAACGTAAAGGCTTATTGAAAATTAAAGAGATAATGTTGGTTGGTGCCTGATGCTCTGTCTCTGGTCGGGCTCATCGGAGTCTAACTGTTGGTTTTCTTTTGCTCCAGCATTTCAGTGGTTTCTTGCTGTCGAGTCCTCACCGTTGTCTCACCTCTGTGGTTCTTTAATTTCTGTGTTCACGGAGATGTTGCACTGATGAGTTAGGAGGCCTTCATGCGGACTGAACAAATTTTTTGTCTAAATCGCGACGGAAGTAAGGGCGAGGATTGTGGCCATGTAAAATCGATTTAAGCCCCCCCAGTGGAAATCTTCCACTGACCGTTCCAAGGCGGCTCTTCTGTGGCGATTTATTTATGTTGTTGTTTGTTACTTACTGTGTGTATCACTTGTGTCTTTTAATTTTGGATGGCCATATGGCCATTTTGTGGGAAAGTAACTGTCCATATGGCCTTCCTTTGTTTAGGTTTCCATTATGGTCTGGTCGCTTAATGTTTGTATTTCTTTCCCTTTGGTGTCTTTTATGGATGGAGTAAGTTAATTGTATCAATTCCTGATCTTTGTTTTACTTCTACTTTTAATTACCTTAAAAATCCTAAAAAAATCGGACACCTTAAGGACTTGATGTGTTTTTTTTTTTAATTCTAACAAAATTGTTTCACAATCCAGCAAGGAGTCCAAAAGGTGTAGACGGAATGGCAAAAAGCGTACACCCTGATCAATATGATCTGGGTCTGCACTGTTTGCTCAGGCCTACCTGTCCCACACTTAGGATCACTATGGTATTCATTATATTGACAAAAAATGAAACTTATTAAATTCTGACTTTTTGCAAAGTTTCAAAACAAATCATTAAGCAACAGCAAACTACACAGCAAAAGAATGAACACCATGTCAAAAGCTTAGGAGACAGAGAAAATATTATATTTATAGGAAAACTACTAATTGAACCTCGGCCCCGCCCATTGGGGCTTGAAGAAATAGATTGGGCTGCATGATGCTTCCAAGCAGAGCTGAAACTGGCCGCACATAAGTACTGGAAAATTGCTTAGAGGATCTATGCCTGCCAAGGAAAAGTGGTGCAAGTCAGACCATCCTTGCATATAAACCCTATTGGTTTCATTGGGTGGCAGGGCTTGAGATGTCATTTCATCTCAATGTTGGGTAAAAGTACCACAAAATTGGAAGCAACGTCTCCAAAATGACCTATACAGTGTTGATGGGGATGATAAACCTCAAATAAAACAAACAAATAAACTAACAAAAACTAATTGAACCTTGTCATGAGAGAATCTGTCTTTGGGGTTTGCAACCTAGTAAGTTTGTTTGATTTTAGGTTTAACGTCTCCATCAACACTGTATAGCTCATTTTGGAGATTTTTTGTCGGACTTTTACCCGACATTGAGATAAAATGACTTCTCAAGCCCTGCCGCCCAATGAATCCAACAGGGTTTATATGCATGGACAGTCCAACTCGCACCACTTTTCCTGGGCATGCTTAGAACCTCTAAGGGGTTTACCAGTGCACACGGGCAGTTGGTTTCAGCTCTGCTCGGAAGCATCATGCAGCCAATTAATTTCTTCAAGCCCCGATGGGTGGGGGCAGGAAACCACGTGAGACACAAACCAGTCTGCTCAGCTTCACAGATTTGTTTTGTTTGTTTGAATTGAGGTTTAATGTCCTCATCAACACTATTTAGGTCATTTTGGAAACATTGCTTCCAATTTTGTGGGACTTTTCCCAACATTAAGATAAAATGATATGTCAAGCCAATGATATCCAATGAAACCAATAGGGTTTATGTACATGGATGTCCGCCATGCACCACTTAGCCTGGGCAGGGGTAGATCTTCTAAGCGCTTTACCAGTACTCATGTGCGATCGGTTTTAGCTCTACGTTGAAACAGCTTGAAGCCCAACCTATATCTCCAAGCCCCGGGGGCCATTCACAAACTAGCATTAGTCTTGAAATTTTAGATACAGAAACCAAAAGAAAAATGTTTTTTTTTTTTTTTTTCAAGCAGCGAATGCTAAGGCACTGATTAGACTGTGTGGATGCACAGGCCAATCTGCACCTTTGCTGTTCGAATGACAGCAGCAGGTTTCCTCTTGATAAGGGTCATTTTACATAGCCCAGGATTAGGGAGGTATCTACATATTTTTCTTATTTCTGAGCGAAAACGTATGTTATGGGTACTCACAAAAACATATGTTGTTGGTACTCATTAGAAGCGCCTCGGCGAGGGGCTTCTAATAAGTAACAACACCATATGTTTTTCATGCATTAAAAAGAAATAAATCAGTATTTTTCGGATGAAACAGCGAATTATCTGGGGCTATGACTTTAACTCTATTTGATTTTAAACCTAATTTGTAATAAATTAACATCTTTTTTCTGTAAATAGATCTTTTCAAGTACAAAATTTAAAAAGAAATCTTTAGGTGAGCATTTGTATGTTTGAAATGACAACAGTCATATTCAAGTGTGTGTCTGTGTGCCTCTGTGTGTGTGTAAAACATCAAAAATATAGTTCATTTGAACTCTCAGTCTAAAAGCAGGAAGTCTATGTGTTCTTCAACTTGTTAGTTCATTGCCCCGCATAAGGATGTGTAACAAAGTCAGTGATAATTTTTTCGTATTTCTTATTGGAAACAAAAGTCATGGGTACTGCTTAGAACTGCCTCTTTTGCACCATTCTACCAAGTACCTACAACATATGTTTTTATGGCGAAATGGTAAAAAAATATCCCAAAGTTATCCTCAATACACAACCCCGACTGGAGCTGTGTAGTTAAATCAACTGTGGCTTGACAAAATCAGTTAACACATTTCAGACAGGAAACAGCAAAACAGGGCCTTGACAAACAGTGCAGGCCAAGATCAGGTGCTGCAGATCAGGAACTTCAGTTTGCAAAACGTTCAGTCCTTTTCTAACTGAATTTCCAAAATTAAATCAACACTCTTAACCCTTCTTCCTCTGAATAATTAATTTAGCCACACTCATTTCTGACTTTGAACCAATCAGATTACTTGATGTAATTTATTCCTACAAATTCACAAACTGAATGTCAAACAGTGTAGATCCTGATCAGATGGCTTCTAGAGAAGCCATCTGATCTGGATCTACACAGTTTGAAGAAGTTGGGGTTGTCGGGATCAGAGGTGACACCTGCTTGTGCCGTCAAATTGTTGTATTCAATCATGGGAAAGTTTCAGTTATGTTGACGTTATTCATGACTTCATCGCAATGTCGTCTGGGAAGAATAGACGATCAGAATGCATGATGTTTGAGTCGGATGCAATGTTGAAACAAAGAAAATATGGACATGACCATTGAATTGGAAGTACGTTTTGCTTTCTTTAATCTCACATCTTAGTTGTTAGAACTCTTTGTTTCTTCTATTTTTTTTTTCAAAACTGTAGACAGTGCTTTAAAAATGGCATCCATCAAGTTTTTCTTCCAGCCAGCTTCTGTAACACTACGCTGATTGATTCGTTCCCCCCCCCCCCCCCCCATCGGGGCTTGAAGAAATAGATGGGCTGCATGATGCTTCCACGCAGAGCTGAAGCTGACCCACACACAAGTACTGGTAAACTGCTTAGAGGATCATAGCCTGCCCAGGAAAAGCGGTTCGTGTGGGCCCGTCCATGCTTATAAACCTTATTGGTTTCATTACGCGGCAGGGCTTGAGATGTCATTTCATCGCAATGTCGGGAAAAGTCCCACAAAATTGGTAGCAATGTCTCCAAAATGACCTTTACAGTGTTGACGGAGACGTTAAAAATCGTAATTTTTAAATAAAATCTTTACATTTCTGTTTGGATATAGCACACAGTTTCAGCTTTGGACCCAAACAATAGTGTTGAAGAGAGGTGGGGGTGTATATATGCTGTGAATCTGGGGAAAAAATCAAAAGTATCTTCAACTACACAAATAATGTATAATCCCTTGATCTGAACTGCTTGTACATGCATTAACCCTTTTTGTACCAAATGGAATCGTCCTCCTTATATATAGCAGGAGTCCATTTCGAGATTTAGGGATGTCAGGTTGTGTTTTCATCAAAATTTATTTGGAAAATGACTGAACTTTTAGCAAACAGTGGAGGCCCTGATCAGACGCCGCGTTCTGCGGCGTCTGATCTGGGCCTGCACTGTTTGCCAGGCTACCCGTTTTGGGGTTTCTGGTACTAAATGGGTTAACATGATTTTCTCAAGCTAAATAAAACTATAATATGAAAGAGCAATATTATATATGTGTTCTGGTTAGTTAACATTACAATGTTCTGGTTAGTTTGCATTAAAACACAACAAAACCATTGGTTAAGCAGACGACATTTACCTAGCATCTGTTGTTGCCTCGCCTTCTGCTCCTGAAGCTTCATGGCCATCTGTAAAGAACAAGCATAACATACAACAATATGCCCGTGGGTAAAAATGGCATTTTTTGTATCTCCAGAATTAGCAATTTTCAGATGAAAATATGTGATAATTTTCTAATTTCTGGTTCGAAAACATAGATTGTGAGTGCTCATGTGCTCTGAAGGTTCTACTGAGTACCCACATTCTATGTTTTTGAGCTAAAAAGAAAAAAAAAAAAAAGAAAAGAAAATAATGTACACCCCTGTAGACCTGTTTTCTGTGTATAAAGTGGAGTTTAGAGGATGTTCATTACATGAATTTGTTAACCCAATGAGCATCATTATGTAATGTACATCTATCTGCCCAATATATCAAATTTTTCTTTTCATTGGTGCTTTTTTGTGGTCATTAGAACCACCTCACACTATCAAGACAATTTATGTCTTGGAGTAGATGTACAGTAAAATTACTGTATTGAGACCACCTTTGAAACTGTTCTAAACAGTCCCAAAGGTGGTCTCTGACCAGAGGACACTGTGAGCAGAAAATACAAAGAAAGATTAAGTGCACCCTTCAAATAAGCTTTTTAAAGCAGAATGAGTCTTAATTTTAGGTGGCCTTAATAGCGGAATTTCACTGCATATCCTGAAACATAAGTGAAAGCAATGATCAGGAACAAATTACTCTACACCTTCAATCTGATAAACCAAAGGGAAAGAAGCACAAACATAAAGCAATATCACCATAATTAACCCATTTTATGCTAGTGAACTCTTCCATTGCTATATGCTGGACAAGTCAATTTGTCATATAAGGGGTATCAGGCCTTTTTTCCTTTTTATTCTATTTTTGACGGAAAATTCTGATAGCAAATAGTGTAGGCCCTGATCAGACAACACATTCTGCGGCGTCTGATCTGGGCCTGCACTGTCTGCCAAGGTACCCTTTAGGGGTGTCCAGCATACAATGGGTTAAAACATTATATCATATGCATAACAGAGAAATACCATGATTTCTAATAGCCTCAATCGCTCACCTGATTTCAAGATGGCACATTGCTTCTGAAAGTCAAATGGATAACAGACAGCCAGCCATCTTATTCAATGAAGCATGACTGCTGCACTTCAATAGATGGTCACCTGGGCAACATTCTTGCAAAGTTTGAATGAAACTGGCTGAAGAGCTTAGGAGAGGTTGTCTACTTTTAACACACCTGATAGACTCCTATGGGGCATACCTGTGGTAATTTTTCAACTGCATTGTAATGAGGGAGATGTAAAGAATATATAGGGAAATTGGGAGACTCCAAAACTTTTCTAAAATTTAGCATAAATTGGCCAAAAATTAGCATCGAAATGAGGGAGTCTCCCTCCTGATGAGTGGGATATCACAGGTATGAAGGGGTAGCCGGCGATTATGCACTCAAACAGGGCTCGAGAAACTGAAGAATTCAAATTGGTCAAGCCAGATTTCGCCAAAAAATTACGGAAATTGCCGATCGGTTTCGGTAATTTCCGTAAACGTCCTTGGTGATTTGCAATTTCAAAATGTGTTATTAGTGTAACGAATGACATACCAATATTGCTCTTACACTTGTCAACGAATATAAGCACCAGTATCTCGATTATAAACAGCAATTATTGCTCACATAGTTCAGATTTCATCTACTTTCATTTTGTACGCCAGATTTCATCTACTTTCTTTTTCCCAATATCCGGGTCACTCAGCACCTGAAGACCGCTGGGGTGGAGCAGTCAAAGATCAGCTCGATTGGTCACTATATTTTTTGCCCTTTTTTTAAAACCTTTAAAATATTTCTCTTATTTCACGCATCTTTATTCTGCCCAAATTGCTTTGTTTACAAATGGCGACAGATATTGCAGCCAAGTGGTCGGAAAATGACGTCATACCGTTTCCTTTTATACAATACACATTAATGCAGTCACGGACGTTTTATGTCACTGATTTTAATAGAGCGGATTTCTAAAAAAAAATACCTTTTGAACGAGTTAAAAAATCGAAAAAACTTTTCTTTACTCTCAAACCAAAACATGGCCAAACGAGAGTCATTGAAAATCTTTCGTGGCCGAAACGAGTTCTAAAGAATATAAATACATATTTCACGATTACACAAGCCTGAAAGAAATTGCTTTGTCTACAAACGGCGACTGATATTGATGCCACGTGATCGGAAAATGACATCATGCGGTTTCATTTTAATTCATTCAAGGGCATAATACACAAATGGTTTATGTTATTGGTTTCAATGGAGCGTATTTCTTGCATAGAAATATCATTTAGAATGGGTGGAAAAAAAGGCATTTTCTCTGGAAGGCTTAACAGACATGACAGGTGTGTATTGAAAATTGCGCCCTGTGAAAAAACAATTATATATTTAAATACCGGTTCTATAGTAAGCCATAAATTAGTGACTTGTGTAAACAAACTAGCGTATGTCCTGCATTGATTGACCTAATTTTCTCACCCTGCTAGCATGCTGATAAGGCCTGAGGCCACTGTTCACGGTTGAATAATTTTAACACACATGTCAAATTTCGCTGCGATAAGATCAAAGAACATGACGTGGACTTGTCCGATTTTTACCTAGTTAGATAATGAACCGGTCTAACACCTTGTGCTGTAGGCGATTTTTGTATACATGCTTGGATTATCAGTGGCAGACGGTCAGCTTGTTTTTACAACAATGAATTAGCGAAAATCTTCGAACTGATTTTTTGAAAGTTTTATTGAAATATGGACCGATTTTTTAAACTTCTTTTTCAGTTAAAATCGGTTCAGTAAACCCAAAATCGGTTCAGAACCGGAAAACCGACATTTTCTCGAGCCCTGCACTCAAAATCCTTACCGGAACTTCCGGCCATGACTTAAATATTTGACTTCAAAAATGTCAACAAACAGGTGAGTGTTCCCGATTTATGATTTTTAGTCAACTTTGTAAACATATTTTGAAAAACCGGGCAATGCTATTCTCAACAACTTTCATTTCTGCATCAGAAAAGATAAATGTGGACATCAAAAGGCAAGTGGTCAATTTTTCATATAATTTCTCCCGACGGAAGGTAGTCAGATATTTCTATTTTGACCTGTTTTCTAGTGCCAAATGAATGCATTTTCAGCTACCCGGGCGATGCAAAACTTATCTAACATGTCAAATAAGACGTAATTCAAACTACTTCAATGTTGAAATATATAAGCTGCATGATTTCCGCAATTTGTTCCAGGGGCTAAAATATTTGTGCCATTTTCAAATTAACTGTCAACCTGGCACCCCTCAATTTTGGAATGGACTCCTCCTATACATAGTGAGGAAGAGTCCATTTAGTTGAAAATGGGTTAACCCTTTTCTGCTGAATAATTAACTTAGCCACACCCATTTCTAACTTTGAACCAATCAGATTACTTGATGTAATTTATTGCTGCAAATTCATAAACTGAATGCCAAACATTGTAGATCCTGATCAGATGGCTTCTTCAGAAGCCATCTGATCTGGATCTACAATGTTTGCAGAAGTAGTTGTTGTTGTGTACAGCGGGATAAGGGTTAATATGACAATGTTAAAACCTACCATCTGATTATCTTGGTCCATAGGCATCCCTGGTCGAACTGCCTGCTGCATGGCCATTCCACCACCTGGCATCTGTAAAACATAATCAGCATTAACTTATCTATATCACAGGGTGTTTCTTGTCTCTATGACTAGCATTTTTTCAGACAAAAATTTCTCTTATTTCTGCACTAAACAAAGACTGAGGGTGCTTGTCAAACCCCCTTTATGAAGTGGATCAATCAAGCAACAACTATCTATATATGATTATGATAATAAATAATGCACAGTAATGTTCAAAAGTATTGGGACAGGTATGCTCTGAGTAAAATGTGCAGACCAAGATCAGACTTCTCCTTCAGGAGCAGTCTGATCAGTGTTTATACTGTTTGCCATTCCATCTGCACCTTTTGGACTCCTTTTGTTAAAATTTTAGGAGAATTACAACATGACCTGAAGGTGTCTGAATTTTTAGGAGTTTCACAGTATACCCTTGTTTACCTCAATATTTCTCATACAAAGTGGAGTTTTCAAGGATGTTTATTACGCATCACATTACCATAATTGATAATTACGGGGATTGGATACATCTTTGGAGGTGACTTTTCTAAAAAAATTTACAGAACATACTAAAGCGGTACTTCTGTTGTTGTTTATTATTGTTACATGCACATATTGCTAATATCTTTTTATGTTTGGATAGCCATTTGGTCACTTCGTGGGAAACTGTGCTTTTGGCTTTCCGCTATTGATGTTTTCATTTTGTTGAAGGTATTTTAAGTTGGTGTTTCTTTCCCTTTCGTGCCTTTGATGGGAGGTGTGACATAACTGAATCGATTCCTGATCATTGCCTTCACTTCCACATTATAAAATTCACAAACAAATTCAATTGTATATCAAACACAGTAAAGTGGCACAACCCAAATTTATTTTGGACTCTATTATTTTACTATATAAAGTGTTATGATGAATTTTTGGCTATAGGATGAGTTTAAACCCATGACCTCATCACCAGTCAGAGGCACATTCAACTGAGCCACCAAGGCTTTTGTGTTTGCCTATGTCCACTTTATGGGACACAAGGCATACTGATACATAGATAAAATCAACAGACTTTCATATTATACTACTTTTACCTGTGGCCCCTGTGATGGTCCCGGCTGAGGCCCACCAAGACCCATATTCGGCTGATCCATCCTAGGCATCCCTCCAGCACCCACAGCTCCCGGGGCTCCCATAGGATTCTGTGGATTCTGCTGCATCTAGAATAAAATTAAACCTTTAAAGCACCAAACAAATTTATTTGCTGATTCCATACTTTTTTTCTTAGAGAAAATCAGGCTTGACATTTCATGTGAATCCTCTGCTAGCAGAGAGCACATGAAATGTCAAGCCTTATTTTGGTAGATTCACATGAAATGTCAAGCCTTATTTTGGTAGATTCACATGAAATGTCAAGCCTTATTTTGGCATAGGATTCACATATAAGCCTTATTTTCCATTAAAAGAAAAAAAAAATGTGAGTAAAAATGAAAATGCCACCTGTTTAAGTTGTGTAAGCTGCTCTTTACAACTTATTTACATTCTTTATTTACAAACATAAAACTACAATAGACCACAAGACATTGACGTTTCACCAGAAAAACTTAAAAGAGCCCTCAGAGTGGCCTAAATCCACTTATACTCCAATAAGCAAGCTTCAGTGCTTAAAAAGAGAATAAGTGGATTTAGGCTTGTTTTATGTTAAATGGTGAAACGTCAATGTCCTGTGAATAGACATATAAGATTTTTTATGTTATCTTTTGCATTTGAGGCTACTCTAAAAATAGATTTTACTCACAGATGTAGGAAATACATGTACCCATATAAGCATACAACAATACTTATTCAGGAAGTATATTTGACAATAATCAAGAGCCAATAATGAAAAGTGTAACTTTTTGCAGTCTACTGAGGCTTAGACAGTGTTAAAGGATCATTTTTTTTTTTTTTGGTTTGGGTTTTACGGCCCTTTCAAGATTATTTCACTCATATCGAGCCGATCGTTAATCATAGGTGGGCGAAAACCGGAGTAGCCGGAGAAAAACCACCTGACCTTCCGTTGCAGAACTTGGCGTCTCACACGTGACCCGAGCGAGGCTCGAACCCACGGCGGTGAGAGACCTAATGACTAAGAGTCAGCGCTCTTATCCATTAGGCCACGGAGGCCTGTGTTAAAGGATCATACAAACAAATCAATTACATGTATCATCACGAAAACACACCTATATAATTTTCACCCCCTTGAACCCCATTTTTATATAGTAAAACTGGGGTTTCCGGGGGTATACCTTATTTCTATTATTTCTGCTCTAAAATATAGATTGTGGGTACTCGTTAGAACCGCCTCGATGAGGCGGTTCTAACGAGTGCCCACAATCTATATTTTGAGCAGAAATAAGAAAAATATCATAATTTTTCATCATAAAATTTTCATTTTTTCGGCGATAAAGGTTGCAATGTATTTGTATAGGCGTGTTTGCGTAATGTATGCTTTAGTGATGTAGAAGGACAAATAACTGCTGATTTGTGCTTAGTAAGGAACTAACCATGTGTTAATACATATGCTTAAAGATAAAGATAAAGAAGCTTTATTTAACGTCGCATATCAGAAACAAATAACCTAAGCTCTTGTAGAGCTTTTATTGTGACAAACAAAGTATCCTTTAACAAAATTGGACCAACTCAAACCTGTCTAAATTCAGCATAAGAAGTATATGGTTGCACCCGTCTACTATGCCCTCAATAGAATAACTTTCTTTGGCTTGTTTTTTTATGATAAAAGCCCACAATGTTGAACCTGGATACTTTTTTTTAAAATAATATCGATCCAGATCAGCTGGCTTCTTGATTAGTATCTATACGGTTTTTCAATCTGCTTCTGAATCCATGGTAAAAAGAAATCCTGCTACATAAATGGCTGAAAATTGGGTAAGAATGTAGCATACTGAAATATTAAGCATGGTGAGATTTAAAGGTGCATTATTGAGCTATCCGGAAAAAATGCTTCCAAAAATAAAATACATATAGCAGGTATTTTTCTTTAAAACAATACAAATGAATGCATTTTATGCAAAAATGCGAACAATTATGATGACAGGTATACGAGTTTGAGAGGGATTCTCTAACTAGGTTTCGAACACTAGTTAGATCTATTTTTAGTTTGTGACAAAAATAGAATCCCCATATATGATGTTATGCGACGTTCATTTTTGGCCTTGTTTGCTTAGGCCATGCCTGAATCGGAAAAAAATATGACGCTGAGTACCATGCCATAAGTAACTACACTCAGAGACGATACTGTTGCCATGTTTGTGTAAAGTGACAGATTTTTTTTTAGAACAGAAATTCCAAACACTTGTTCAGAGCGAAGGGTAAACACGAATGAAAACGACCATTTTCACAAAGTTCTGAAGCTGTATTTAGCTATAGAAGTGTACACATGACAAAGGAGTATGCATTGAAGATAAAAACCAGAAAAAAAAAATTGAGACCCGGTAGCTCAATAATGCACCTTTAAAATTAAATGTCTATGGCAAATACAGCCTTTTTGCATTTCTTGTTGAGTAACTTTCATTTAGAAAAGGGATTTATGGGCAAAAAAATTCCAAAAGTAGCCTCGCTTTGACATATATTACATATTTATTTAGTTGTGTGTTTTCACCTTCAGGGATAAAACTTCTAATATCCCGTGAAACAAATAGAAAATCACCAAGCGACCACATTTGCCAACACTGTGTCTGATTTTTTCTTGTCCTTAAAACAATTTCTGTAGTGTAGAATCACAAATGAGGTACATGTACAATGCGAGTGCACAAGAAATTGGTCATATGTGCATTGGCGAGCAGCAAAGGCTCAGGCGAGCCTGCGCATACGCGCAGTCTCACCTGAGCCATTGCTGCTCGCAGACATGTAGCGAAGACCTTGAGGAAGCTTTTTGCAAGAAGGCTTGCATCTAGCCCTATTAGTTGCCTGTGGAGGCTCAGCTGAACCTCGTCTGGCCATTTATGTGATTACCCCAAAAATCCAAAACAATTCAGACACCTTGAAAACTTGCTGTAATTCTCCTTATATTTTAATAAATTTGTTTCACAATCCAGCAAGGAGTCCAAAAGGTGCAGACAGAATGGCAAACAGTATAGACCCTGATCAGACTGCTCCTTCAGGAGCTGTGACCTTGAAAATGAGGTCAAGGTCACCAAAATCTAATCAAAACTGTGGTATGTTGTAATGATATATTGCACCAAGTTTGAGTAAAATCAATCAATTCCTTAATGAGATAGAGTGCAGACAAGCCATTTTTGGCTCAAAAATGACTGTTTTTGAGTTGCTGTGACCTTGAAAATGAGGTTAAGGTCATCATGACCTAATGACTGTTTTCCCCTATCCTAATGATGTGTCTATGCAAGTTTGGTCAAAATCCATCCATAGGCTCGGGAGATATAGTGCTTCAAACAGGCTAGGCCGACGCAAACAGGATACGCACCAAAAACAATATGTCCCCCTCCCCTCCGGTGGGGAGACATAAATATGATATTTCTTATTATTGCCGGCAATTATTTCTTAAAACGTTAAGAAGACAAAAGCCACCCTTTCCCTTCAAACATGCTCAGAGAAGGTTTATTGTACATGAAATTACATCAAACACATCAATATCTTGAGTATATATACCCTCGCCATAAAAAACAAAATGAACATATACTCTCTGGCATTGATTGATGCCTTCCAAAACCATTCATTCTTTACCATGGACTGTTTGTCATTGGAATATTCTATTTATTAACCCATTGTATGCGGGACACCCCTACAGGGGTACCTTGGCAAACAGTGCAGGCCCAGATGGGGTGTCTGATCCAGGCCTGCATTGTTTGCTAACACACTTTTTCACAAAAATCGAATAAAAACAAAAATAGACCTGACATCCCTTATATGACGAATTGACTTGTCCAATATATAGCAATGGAAGAGTCCACCCGCATACAATGGGTTAATCTGCTGTTTCAGTACTAAGACCACAGTGCCCTTCTGTATCCAGTTTAGTTTAGTTTGGAGTTTAATGGCCCTGTCAAGACTATTAAGATCTTCGTGAGCCAGACAAATTACCTAACTAAACTTTCCTTGACAGGCTTATACACAAGTGGTTAACCAGAATAGTGCACATTCTTCAACTGCCCTTTTTATATCAGTGGAAGGGAAAGAATGGCCGTAGATAATATCAATATCATGATCAATCACCACGAAAGAATGTTGCCCACACTACAGGGATCGAAACTGCAACCTCTGATCCTCAGTAAGTCATGCAAACGAATGGGCCACTGAGGCTACAATCTTTGTTTCCGAGTCAGGTGTTTCAGCATGCATCTGGGCCCAGTTGTTCATCGTTAGATTAACGCTTTTTGTGCCAAATGGAGTCTTCCTCCTTATATATAGCAGGAGTCCATTCCAAAATTTAGAGTTGACAGGTGTTATATATAAAATTTATTTGGCAAATAGCTGAACTTTTTGCAAATAGTGTAGGCTCTGATCAGATGACGCAAAATGCGGCATCTGATCTGGGCCTGCGCTGTTTGCCAGGCTACCTGTTTTGGGGTTTTGGTACAAAACAGGTTAACCAGCCCATTTGTGGTCAAAATGTCAACCCTTATCTTGCTGTTCACAACAACCCCTATCTTTTCAAACAGTGTAGATCCAGATCAGATGGCTTCTTCAGAAGCCATCTGATCAGGATCTACACTGTTTGGCATTCAGCTTATGAATTTGTTGCAATAAATTACATCAAGTAATTTGATTGGTTGATAGAGAGAAATGGGTGTGGTTTAAATGAATATTCAGCAAGATAAGGGTTAATTGTTCTAGCAAATACAGTAAAAAACTGAAATATTCGGACACCTTAAGGACTTGCTGTATTTCTCCTTAATTTTTGGATAAATTTGTTTCACAATCCAGCAAGGAGACCAAAAGGTACAGAAAGAATGGAAACAGTGTAGTTTTGAATAACTAGATGTCTATCTGTCTGTTTGTTTGAACTGATGTTTAATGTCCCCATCAATACTATTTAGGTCATTTTGGAGATTTTGCTTCCAATTTTGTGAGACTTTTACCCTCCACTGAGATAAAATGACACCTCAAGCCCTGCTGCCTAATGAAACCATTGGGGTTTATGCAAGAACTCAAACCACTTTTGCCTGGGTAGGCTTAGACCTAAGTGGTTTACCAGCACTCAATTTTGTGCAGTCGATTCAGTTCTGCATGGAAGCACCTTGCAGCTCAACTATTTCTCCAAACCCAGATGGGTGGGGAACCAGCCCCATGACATCAGGTTGACAAGTCTGTGTAATGATCACCCCTCTAAACCCCACTTTATACAGAGAAAACTGGGGTTTAGAGGGTTGAACATTATTTTGCTTATTTCTGTTCCAAGACATAGGTTGTGGGCAGTTCTAACAAGCACCTACAACCTATGTATATATAACGAAAATATTACAAATTTTCATCTTTGGAGATATGAAAGAATGCACTATGTCATAAGGGTGTGTTATCGTTTGTTTGATTTGAGATTTAACGTTCCCGTCAACACTGTATAGGTCATTTTGGAGATGTTGCTTCCAATTTTGTGGTTCTTTTACCCAACATTGAGATGAAATGACATCTCAAGCCCTTTCGCCCAATGAAACCAATAGGGTTTAAAAGCATGGATGGTCTGACTTGCACCGCTTTGCCTGTGCAGGCTTAGAGCCTCTAAGCGGCTTACCAGTACTCGTGTGGGGTCAGTCTCAGCTCTGCATGGAAGCATCATGCAGCCCATCTATTTCTTGAAGCCCCGATGTGCGGGGGCCTGGTGTGTTATTGTAATAATATACTTCTTGTAAATGAGTCTGAGCATAATAAAACCTACAAGAAGAACCACGAGACCAGCAGACTCAGATCAGTCAGTCTGATCACAGTCCTCACTGTTCACAAGAACCTAATATAGCATCACGGCTATTCAAAGAAAGAAGCAATGACTGTCAAGATTTATATGCACAGTTTGATTGAACTATTTTCCAGCAAAACTCACCACCATGTTATAAAACTTTTTTCATGCTCAACTCTCTTGAGCATGAAATTTTCATCTTTTCAAAACTGAAACAGTTGAACACAGTTGTACTGACTAGCACATATAACTAGCATGCAGGGAATAAGCAGTAATTCCTTTGACAGGTGTAGCACTTGTTACACCTATAATGCATGTGTTTAAAGAAAAAATATAAAAACACCTGCAATTTTTGTGTTTTGTTTGTTTGAATTCAGGTTTAATGTCCCCATGAACACTGTTTAGGAGACATTTTGGAGACATTCCTTCCAGTTTTGTAGGACTTTTACCTGACATTGAAATTAAATGACATCTCAAGCCCCACCATCCAAACAAACCTTAAATGTCTGCATTTAGGAGAGGTCATCTAAAAATATCTGCAATTAAGAGATATCCTTTAAATATAAAACAATTTTCCATGTCATAGGAGCTGCTCTTAAAGGAAAGAGTTTTGCTCCCATTTTTTCCTTTAACTCTTATCCCCCTGAACATGACAGCCCCTATCTTTGCAAACAGTGTAGCTCCAGATCAGATGGCTTGTTCAGATCAGGATCTACACTGTTTGACATGCTGTTTGTGAATTTGACGAATACATTATATCAAGTAATTTGATTGGTGGATAGTCAGAAACTGGTGTGGCTATATTAATTTATTCAGCAGGATAAGGGTTAAGAGTAGACCCATCTCAGACAAAGGTGTGTTTTTCTAGATTTCTTTGTGTGTAATTATTATTTTCATCTGGCCACACCATTGTCTTTCTCCATTGTAGTCGCCCTGAAGCCTGGTATCTGTTTAGTAGTATGATTAGTAAAACTTCTGTGATATTTTCAACTGTGGACATGACAACCAATGAAATGCAAGCAATAATCCCAACACCCAATCAGAGTAGGCCATGTCTGTGGATGCAAACTCAGACATAACAACCAATGAGATGCAAGCAATATCCCAACAACCAATCAGAGAATGTCTGTGATGCGGACACATGGGCTGGCCTAAGAACCAATTACAAGTAAGCTATTTCCCAATAACCATTCAAAAAAGGTCAAACCTGTGAAGGCAAGCCCAAGGCTTGAGAAACAACCAATGGATTCTGTCCAAACTGGCTGATAAGCTTGGCTTGTTGCTACAGACAAAATCATAACTGTAGTGCACAAATTTAAGGTCACACATTCCCAGCATAATGCCATCTGCCATGGCCAAAACTGCTTCTATTTCTTGCAGAGATGTTTCCTATTTATTTTCTTTTTAAAAGAATTCAATGATGGGCTATTGCACAGTCAAGGAAGAAAGAGAATCAGAATGCATTTTCAGTGTCAAGGATCTTTTTTAAATATGTTTAATTATATTTATCCATGCTTTAAGCAAGTAATATGCTCCTATTGACATTTTATATCATGCTAGGTAAATTTTTCCAAGCATCCTGTGGCCAAAATGTGCATAAGTAGGAGTCACTTTTTTCTCTTAACTCTGAGTACCAGGTTCTTCAAACTTTTCCCCATTATATTCGTAATACACCAGAACCTTTTATAACACTATTGTTGGGGATCCAAAGCAGAAACCTTGTTAGTTAAACAACCATGTTATTGCCAAACAAAAATGTATAGACTATTTGGAAAATTATTATGAATGGTCATTTTTCTACATAATCAATACACTTTTGGAATCGATCTTTTAACTGTGTTATATCTAAAAACTGTGCAATAATGAAGAGTGTTATAAAGATGTTGGAGTGTATCTGAAAAATTAGAGACCTAAAAGGTTCTGTAAGGCCCAGGTCTGTCTGCTCTTTTTAGCACCTTTGCTGAACACAGCTGTAGGTCTTATAAACAAAATACACCACAACCTCTTTATAACACTATAAATGGGGTCCAAAGCAGAAACTGTGTTAGTTAAACAATTGTGTTATATCCAAACAAAAATGTATAGATTATAGAGAAAAATGACCATTTATGCCCATATATATTTTTGGGATCCATCTTGAAACTGTGTTATATCCCACACCATATTATAATGAACAGAGTTAATAATGAGGTTGTGTTGTACTTACTATTAATACCATCCAATCTAGAAGCTACACTGGTTGATGCATGTTGTTGTTTGAGGTTTACACCCCACCAAGAACTAATGTCATTCAGAGATGGAACCTGGATTTAAAGACTCATCCAGAAGTCTTGAGAAGTACATCTTTTTTGGTCTTGAGTCCTATTTTAATGCTTTCATATCACATGATTTTTGGTCTTGAATTGTATTTTAATGCTTTCATATCACATGGTGTTTGGTCTTGAGTTTTATTTTAATGCTTTCATATCACATGCTTTCATATCACATGGTGTTTGGTCTTGAATTTTATTTTAATGCTTTCATATCACATGATTTTTGGTCTTGAGTTCTATTTTAATGCTTTCGTATCAGATAATTTTTGGTCCCGAGTTCTATTTTAATATTTTCATATCAAATGATTTTTGGTCCTGAGTTCTATTTTAATGCTTTCATAGCACATGGTGTTTGGTCTTGAGTTCAATTTTTAATGCTTTCATTATCACATGATTTTTTGTCTTGAGTTCTATTCAAATGAATCAGATTTGTTTGTTTGAATTGGGGTTTAACGTCCCCGTCAACACTATTTAGATCATCTCTAGCCCTGCCGCCCAATTGAACCAGAAGGATAATATGCAATGAACGATCTGACTCACACCGCTTTACCTGGGAAGGCTTAGTCCTTCTAAGCAGTTTACCAGTACTCGTGTGTGGTCAGTTTCAGCTCTGTGTGGAAGCACCATGCAGCCCAATCTATTTCTCCAAGCCCCGATGGGCAGGGGCATCAAATGAATCAGAATTGTTACTGGTGACACATCAGATGACAGTCATACACCAGGAATGCTTTCATCTCACATGATTTTTGGTCCTAAGTTTTATTTAATTCTTTCATCTCACATGATTTTTGGTCTTAGTTTTATTAAATGCTTTCATCGCACATGATTTTTGGTCTTGAGTTTTATTTTAATGCTTTCATCTCACACGATTTTTTGTCTAGAGTTTTATTTAATGCTTTCATCTCACATGATTTTTTGTCTTGAGTTTTATTTAATGCTTTCATCTCACATGATTTTTTTTTTTAGAGTTTTATTTAATGCTTTCATCTCACATGATTTTTGGTCTTAGTTTTATTAAATGCTTTCATCTCACATGATTTTTGGTCTTGAGTTTTATTTTAATGCTTTCATCTCACATGATTTTTTGTCTTGAGTTTTATTTAATGCTTTCATCTCACATGATTTTTTTTTTGTCTAGAGTTTTATTTAATGCTTTCATCTCACATGATTTTTTTGTCTAGAGTTTTATTTAATACTTTCATATCACATGATTTTTTGTCTAGAGTATTATTTAATGCTTTTATATCACATGATTTTTGGTCTTGAGTTTTATTTAATGCTTTTATCTCACATGATTTTTGGTCATGAGTTTTATTTAATGCTTTCATCTCACATGATTTTTTTCTTGAGGTTTATTTAATGCTTTCATATCACATGATTTTTTTGTCTTAGAGTTTTATTTAATGCTTTCATATCACATGATTTTTGGTCTTGAGTTTTATTCAATGCTTTTATCTCACATGATTTTTTGTCTGGAGTTTTATTTTAATGCTTTCATATCTGTTGAGTTTTATTTTAATGTTTTTTTATCACAGGATGCTTGGTCTTCAAGTTCGATTTTAATGCTGAATTTTATGGGAAGGATACATTTTCGAAGAGGAAATTCTTTTAAAAAACAGTTTTGCCCGCCTTATCATGAGGGGCCCAGACATCAGGAAATACTTAGCTCCCAAGGAAAAAATACTTTTATTTAACCTTTATCCTGCTGAACACAACAACCTATCTATCCAAATATTGTAGATCCAGTTCAGATGGCTTCTTCAGAAGCCATATGATCTGGGTCTACACTGTTTGTCATACAGTTTGCGAATTTAAATGACTATAATATATCAAGTAATTTGACTGGTTGACAGGCAGAAATGGGTGTGGCAAATTAACTATTCAGCAGGGTAAGCGTTAAAGGAAGATCCCTTTTTGAGAGATTTAGTTAATTGGAAAGCTAATAGATACTCAGGAAAGGCTTTCAAACCTGTATCCCTTAGAAAATCGCAGAAAAAAGAACATCAGGGACCAGTTATTCAAAGCATCGTTAGCTTAATAAGCTTGTTAGTTGTCAAACTGTCAACTGTTCTAGCAAGTACGAAAGCTAATATAGGTTTTTTTTTTTGTTTTTTTTTTTCGATGAAAAAATATTAGTCATATTAAACAAGCAAATTAAAATGATATATTAACTGACAATATCCTTAGTTTTCAACAACTGGACTCGGGTGTATTAATTCTCCATCACAGCTCCCTCAGCCAGTTGTTCAGAACTAAGAATATCATTGGTCAATGTATCCTTAAAACTTTGAACATTTAATATGGCAAATATGCTAATATTTTTGCTGAAAAAAAAAATGCAAACGCAAAATCTGCTCACATTTTTTCAGCCAAAAATACCAAAGTTTTAGATACAGTACTTGCTAGAACAGTTAACAATATGACCACCAACGAGCTTGTTAAGCTAACAAGGCTTTGAACAACTGGGCCTAGACTCGGGTGTATTAATTCTAAGTCTGGCACGATTAATTGAAACATCGGTTAATTGGTTGATATATGTGTCAAAAACGAATATCGATCGATGCAATTTAACAATCAATTACCTAATAACAAGACCTTGTCACTTTCAGCAATAGATAATAAAAGATTTCCTTTGTTTTTCACTTACTATTGCCTTTCAATCAAAAAGAAACTAGCCATGTCAAACTGGAAGCGTCTGGACCAGGTGAAGTGGTTGTAATAAATATCAACAAGAGCACCGCATGCAGATGCCAATGCTCGGCTTTAGTTTCTTTTAGTTAAACAAAATTTCTAAGATGAAAAAGGGGCATAACTGTGCCAAAAATATTTTGAGGGTTACCTCACCTATTGGTATGAGTTCCCCTTTTCATAATGAACAACTAGTCCAAGCTTCAAGTAAATATGTCAAGTAACGACAGAGATATTACAAAATGTCCAAGTTTTTGCAAAAATTCTAAGTCGAAAAAGGGGCATAACTGTGCCAAAAATATTTTGAGGGTTACCTAACCTATTGGTATGAGTTCCCCTTTTTATAATGAACAACTAGTCTGAGTTTCAAGTAAATATGTTCAGTAATGACAGAGATTTTACAAAATGTCCAAGTTTTTGCAAAAATTCTAAGTTGAACAAGATGTGTTTGTGAAATAGGATCATGTCTCCGGGCATGGTCATTTTTTATTCAAAGTTGCTCACAGTTCAAGATTTTTGTTTGTGTGGGAAGCCCTTGACACAATAAACTTACACGCCAAATATGAAAGCTCTATCTTAAACGGTCAAGGTCACAGGTCAAAATGATTTGCATGAATGTAAAGCTCTTGTCGCAAGGAACCTACATGCCAAATATTAAGGCTCTATGTTAAACGGCTCAAAAGTTATGAACAATTTTATTTTTTCTTTTAAGTAGGTCAAAGGTCAAGGTCATGGTCCAAACATTTTGCATAAATGAAAAGCTCTAATCACAGGGAACCTATATGCCAAATATGAAAGCTCTAAACCCAAACGGTTCGAAAGTTATGACCAAAAATGTTTATTTTTTTAAGTAGGTCAAAGGTCAAGGTCACAGGTCAAAACTTTTGTATGAATGTAAAGTGTTCGTCACAAGGAACCTACATGCTAAATATGAAGGCAGTATCTCAAACGGTTCAAAAGTTATGACCAATGTTAACTTTTTCTTTTATGTAGGTCAAAGGTCAAGGTCACAGCTCAAAATGAATGTAAAGCTCTTGTCACCAGGAACCTACATGCAAAATATCAAGGCTTTATCTCAAACTGTTTAAAAGTTATGACCAAAATGTTATTTTTTATTTTAAGTAGGTCAAAGGTCAAGGTCAAGATCAAGGTCACAGGTCAAAATTTTTTACATGAACGTAAAGCTTTTGTCACAAGGAACATACATGCTAAATATGAAGGCTGTATCTCAAATGGTTCAAAAGTTATGACCAATGTTAACTTTTTCTTTTATGTAGGTCAAAGGTCAAGGTCACAGGTCAAAATCTTTGTGTGAATGTAAAGCTCTTGTCACAAGGAACCTACATGCAAAATATGAAGGCTGTATCTCAAGTGGTTCAAAAATAATGACCAATGTTATTTTTTCTTTTAAGAAGGTCAAAGGTCAAGGTCAAGGTCACAGGTCATTTTTTTGCATGAATGTGAAGGTCTTGTCACAAGGAACCTTCAGGCCAAATATGAAAGCTCTATCTCAAACGGTTCAAAAGTTATGGCCAACGTTAAAGTTGTCTACGTACAAACCAACAAACCTACAAACCAACAGACAAACAAACAGACAGGGCAAAAACAATATGTCCCCGCTATCGCTACCGGGGACATAAAAAGGGGTATAACTGTGCCAAAAATATTTCTAGGGTTACCTCACCTATTTATATGAGTTCCCTTTTCATAATGAACAACTAATCCGAGTTTCAAGTAAATATGTTCAGTAATGACAGAGATATTACAAAATGTCCAAGTTTTTGCACGACACAGACGACGACGCAGACTATGACAATACCTCGTCGTTTTCTTCGAAAAAACAGCGGAGCTAAAAATGCATTGTATTTCAAAGTCAGTTCTAACATACAAGTTCTCTTAATAATAAATCCCGGCCCTGTGACATGTCATGTTCATGATAACTTCACTCTGCATACCATACTCTGCTATGCTATCACATTGGAACGGTTCAAAATACGGCAAATAATTAGTTTGATACCAACGTTTGACTGTGATTCCAGTCGCCAAACATCTGATTTTACCCTGCTGGATTACTTGTTGGAATGATGTCACTTCCAGCAATTTTCACAATGACTGAATTGCCAAAACATGTCAAATAAGAAGCCAATTACCATGGATTAGCATACCAGAATACAACTTTTAATGAAAGATTATTGATAATTAAACTAGAATTGTTTTCTAAGAAAACAGATGTCCCCCCACCACACTCATTATTTCAAATTCAGGCCAAGGTCACCAAAAGCTAATCAGTTCTTAAGACCATCCCACTGATATAATGTATCAAGTATGAACCAAATCCTTCCATTGGTTCAGGAGTTAGAGTGCAGACAAGCTTTTTTGGTCTAAAATTTGACAATGGTTTCAGCCCTGTGACCTTGAAAATTAGGTCAAGGTCACCAAAATCTATTCAGTTCTTAAGATCAGCCCACTGATATAATGTACCTAGTTTGAACCAAATCCATCCACTGGTTCAGGAGATAGAGTGCAGACAAGGCAATTTTCAACAGTCTAAGTCCCGTGGTGACCTTGAAAATTAGGTCAAGGTCACCAACATCTAATCAGTGCTTAAGACCAGCCCACTGATATAATGTACCAAGTTTGATCAAAATTCATCCACTGGTTCAGGAGAAAGAGTGCAGACAAGCCAATTTTTAAAAGTCTAACTCCCGCTGTGACCTTGAAAATTAGGTCAAGGTCACCAAAAGCTAATCTGTTCTTAAGACCATCCCACTGATAGAATGTATCAAGTATGAACCAAATCCTTCCATTGGTTCAGGAGTTAGAGTGCAGACAAGCTTTTTTGGTCTAAAATTTGACAATGGTTTCAGCCCTGTGACCTTGAAAATTAGGTCAAGGTCACCAAAATCTAATCAGTACTTTTCCCCCTCCCAATGGTGTATCTGTGTAAGTTTAATCAAAATCCATCCATTCATTCGGGAGATAGAGTGCAGACAAAAGGCAACGCCAACACCGACAGGATCCGCACCAAAACCAATATGTCCCCCTCCCTTTCGGGTGGGGGGACATAAATAGAGTAGAAATGTATTTATTGTTGTTTATGCATGCAAAGGTGTTTTAGTAAAATTACTGGACTCAGAAGTGGCGAAACAGACCCATGGTCAATCCATTGATTTCAGTGATTACTAATTGGTTATTTACCAAAATGTCACGACTGGTTGTTGATTATCATTTTGGCTTGGATTACCCAGCCCTAATTAATTCTTCATCACAGCACCCTCTTTCCTTGACAAGACTGACATGCAATAGCCCATAAACACCACATATCATATAAATCCTAAAAATTCGGACACCTTGAGAACTTGCTGTAATTCTCCTAAAATTTTAACAAATTTGTTTCATGATCCAGCAAGCGGACCTAAAGGTGCAGACAAAATGGCAAACAGTGAAGAGCAGTCTGATCTGGGTCTGCACTGTTTGCTTTGGCCTATCTGTCCCAATACTTAGGAATTTATTTAAATGTACAATGATAGCCCATATGCTGAGGCACAACTCCCTGGATGATATGTGTCTGGCAAAAAAGGGCTGACCTTGGTCAGTCTCTGTGGCACAGTTTCTTGAAGTTTAACAGCTTCATTTACATTTTGGAATGATTACATTTATCTACTGAAACCCCAATATTTAGCATATTTAGCCCCAAAAAGGAGTAACAAATATAATAAAGGGACAACTTTCCTTATATCTTGATAGTGAGGCAATTCTATTAAGCACCCACAACTTATGTTAACCTTTATCCTGCTGAACACAACCACATCTTCCTTTGCAAACTGTGTAGATCCAGATAAGATGGCTTCTTGAAGCCATCTTATCAGGATCTACACTGTTAATCATGAAGTTTGTGAATACAACAAATACATTATATCAAGTAATTTGATTGGTGACAGTCAGAAAAGGGTGTGGCTAAATTAATTTATTCAGCAGGATAAGGGTTAAAATTATGGGGAAATAAAGAAATTTTCCATTTTTCCTGTATTAACGTACATAAACATGATAGCAATGATAAGCCGGGAATGTGTGCCTTTCCAACCAGAGTTAATAACAACGATCCCTGATTTCCACCTTTCCCTTATATACCTACCCAATATACCTACAATCAAATACTCTTCAAACTAATGCTTTTGTTTACATGTGCATCATTATACATACATTTCATTATGATAACATATCCGTACGACATTATAAGAATCTGATATGGGGTTCTGTTGTAGATGAGCATTTCCAACCCGAGGGATGACCGTGCTGAGCGGAACCGAGGCTACGCCGAGGTTCCGCTCAGCACTGTCATCCCGGTGGTTGGAAACGCCCATCTACAACAGAGCCCCGTATTGGATTCTTTTTCTTGCACAACACCTCCGGTTAGTTTTGACAGCTCGCACATGTATATTGTTTACAAAATAAAAGTAGTGCGGAAGTAGTTCCGGCAGTTGAATAGAATTGAAGCGCATTTATGTTAGTTGCCTGGGTCGGAACACCAGGGTCAGAACATAAATTTCTATCCCAGGGTAAAATCACGGATTTTCTTGTCTGGTGTGCAAGAAAGTTCATTCTTTTAAATCTCCAAAACGGGTAATTTTCTGATGCAAAAATGCAATATTATTTTTATTTATACTTAAAACATAGGCTGCAGGTGCTCGTAAGAACTGCCTCACTGAGGCAGTTCTAACGAGTACCAACAACTTATGTCCTGGAACAGATGTAAGAAAAATAATGCACACTCCTGTAAGCCCCAGTTCTCTCTAAATAAAGTGGGGGTTTAAGGGGTAGTTCATTACACGAACTTGGTAATGTTAACAACCATCAATTTTGACGGTTTTTTTTATTGAACCTGACATTTGATTTATTTTAATCAAACTGTCTCTTGCATAGATGAATATTTAACCCTTATCTTGCTGTTCACGACAACCCCTATCTTTGCAAACAGTGTAGATCCAGATCAGATGGCTTCTGAAGACAGAAATGGGTGTGGCTTAAATGAATATTCAGCAAGATAAGGGTTAAATACCAAGTCAAGCCCTTGAAGTGTTGAAATTTCAAAATTCTAAGCTGACAAACTCCAGATATGGTGGAGTAACGAGGATAAACAAGAATTTTGCCGATGGCTGTGTCGCACCTGTGAGGGCACAAAGTCACTAAACAACGAAATGTATGTCAAGGTCAAACATGGATGCCTGCATAAAAGTTATCACACCTAGATGCAAGTTTGAACCAAGTATTATTAATCAAAACTCCAATGATGATGATGAAGCTCTTATAGGTGTGGAGAAATGGACTCTTACATTAGGGTGAAAGTTAGGGTGGTCGCAAAAATTCGGTAAACCATGAAATGTATGTCAAGGTGATACATGGATGCTTGCATTAAGGTTGCAATTCATAGACAAGTATGATTAATAAAGCTCTTACAGTTCTCAAGAAACAGACTCTTACATTTGGGTGAAAGTTAGGATGGTTACAATAATTCACCAAGTTGGCGAACCATGAAATGTAGGTCAAGGTCAGATATGGATGTCTGCATTACAGCTGCCATTCCTAGATGCAAGTTTGTACCAAGTATCATGAATGAAGCTTTTATAGTTCTTGAGAAAGGACTCTTACATTAGGGTGAAAGTTAGGGTGGTTGCAACTGTTGATGGCTTGACGGAAAGAAAGACGAAATAACGGATGGAAAACCAGACTCCTATATGGCACCATGCTTAATGCAGTTGCGACAAAAAGGGATCTTGCTGGAAACATATGTTGTGGGTATAGTAGTTGCAGATAAGATTGACTAGGTGGAGCTATCGTTTGTACCTGCCTTAGGAATATTCCATTGACAAAAAGGTAAACCAAGTCACCCGATTGTGTGAATTAAACTGTAACAGAAGCATAGCTGTGGCGTATATGACCATTTCATCCGCTTGTAGAAAGCGTGCGAAAGGCACTCTACCGAATGTTCTGGCGAATTTGACATATATTGACAATACCTGAATAGCTCCGCCTAGTCAATCTTATCTGCAACTACTATACTTGTTAGAATCCTGATTCTAACAAGTACACATAACACATGTTTCTATGTAGCAATAAGAAAAAAATCTCCAAATGATCCTCATTTCTCCGCCTTACCTGGAGCAATAGACTATACTATCACTACTTTGCATAACAGATTAAAAATAAACAAAGAAAGAACACTAATGTGAAAAAAAATGAAAATAAGGAAATAAAACTTCAACTAAAACCATATGACAAAATTCTGTATAAGAAAAAAATGATTCTTTTGAAGATTTGTCCATATCTACGGCTAAGGATAACTTGGCAAAATTTCTATTTCTCAACTAAAACATATTGTGGGTACTTGTTAGAACTGTCTCAGTGAGGCAACTCTAACAATTATCCACAGCATACGTTTAACATAGTTAAGTTTATAATAGATTTGTTATTTTAAGCAGTTAGAAGCTTACAACACAATATTTATCAGATCCTTGAATAACTTTTCTGGGTCTGTGGAATATAGGGTTCATTTCATCTTTCATTCAGCAAGTCATTACTGCAGCGGATGAAATTCTATTATTTAATTAATCAACAGAGAAAATCTGGTTTGACGTTTCATGGGAATAGACAATTCCCTTTTTCATGGAAATAGACAATTCCCATTAAAAGTCGAGATTTATTTTCTGTGAAAAAAATACAAGAAAATGTTTCAAAATGTTATTTGCTGGGGTCCTATCAGATGCTTTAAAGGTTAAATTTAAGGGTTAAATTAAGAATATGGGGCTATTGAATATGCTATCTACTAAAATAACTACACCATGACCTCTTAACCCTTGTCCTGCTGAATATTTATATATGCCACACCCACTACCAATTATCAACCAATCAGATTACTTGATGCAAATTATTGCAACAAATTCACAATCTGAATGGCAAACAATGTAGATCCTGATCAGATGGCTTCGTCAGAAGCCATCTGATCTGGATCTACATTGTTTCAAAGATAAGGCATATCCGGGATTAGCAGGACAAGGGTTAAAAACATGATTCATTAGGACACGGTTTTGGAAATAACAGTTTAAAGATGGATTCCAAAAATGTGTGGATTATATACAAAACCGACCATAAATGGTCATTTTTCTATATAATCTACACATTTTTGTTTGGATCATGGCTGCCTAGCTACCATGGTTTCTGCTTTGGACCCCTACAATAGTGCCTTTCATTCAGCCAATACAGCTTGTTTTGATACCAATTTGTCTTTTTGGCTTGTTTTGGAGCTTAACAGTCCAGTCAACACTAAGTCGTATCAATTTCCCTTTTTTTTGTTATGTTTTGGTTTTACCACCCTTTCAAAATTATTTAACATATCAGGCCGATCATTAATCAGAGGTTGGCGAAACCAAAGAAAACTAGACAAAAGTGCCCAGTGGGGCACGTATACCCCCGGCCAGTGCCATCACCTCAGCTGAACTAGAGCCAGTGTTTATGAAACACAATGCCCCCAACTGCTTGACCCTAACACTGCTTGTCCCTAACAGTAATTGAGATATCTTGTTTTTATGTGGCTGTAATGCTGAAATTACACAAGAAAAGCTGTAGTTAATCATCTACTCATCATCCCTGACCAGTCTGTGAAGTTTCGGGGAAAAACCTAAAATAGTTTTTTAGATATCTTGCTTACAAACTTAAAACGCGAAAAATTTCAAAGGGCCATAACTCAAGAAAAAAATTTCGGATTTTTTTCAAAAGTTAATCAGTTCATCTACTCATCATCCCAAACCAGCTTGTAAAGTTGCAGGGCAATCGCTCAAACAATTATTGAGATATCTTGCTTACAAGCTGAAAACACGAAAAAAATCTAAGGGCCATAACTCAAGAAAAAAAATCGGATTTTTTTCAAAAGTTGATCAGTTCATCTACTCATCATCCCCGACAAGTCTGTGAAGTTTCGGGGAAAAACCTCAAATAGTTTTTTAGATATCTTGCTTACAAACTTAAAATGCGAAAAATTTCAAAGGGCCATAACGCAAGAAAAAAATTTCGGATTTTTTTCAAAAGTTAATCAGTTCATCTACTCATCATCCCCAACCAGCATGTAAAGTTTCAGGGCAATAGCTCAAACAGTTTTTGAGATATCTTGCTTACAAGATTTCATAGTATTTTTTGCAAAGGGGCATAACTCAAAAAAGGGGCATAATCCTGACGAGAAAAAAAACACGGGTCAATTATTTTTTCATGAGGAATCCATATATGAAATTTCAAAAACCTAGCACCCATGGTTCTAAAGTTATGCTATGCAGTAAAAAGTGGGACGGACGTAAGGACGGAAGGACGGAAGGACGGACGGACGAACAGGGCAAAACAAATATGCCAAAACGCGAAAAATTTCAAAGGGCCATAACTCAAGAAAAAAATTTCGGATTTTTTTCAAAAGTTAATCAGTTCATCTACTCATCATCCCCAACCAGCCTGTAAAGTTTCAGGGCAATAGCTCAAACAATTTTTGAGATATCTTGCTTACAAGCTGAAAACACGAAAAAAATCAAAGGGCCATAACTCAAGAAAAAAAAATTGGATTTTTTTCAAAAGTTAATCAGTTCATCTACTCATCATACCCAACCAGTCTGTGAAGTTTTGGGGAAAAACCTCATATAGTTTTTGAGATATCTTGCTTACAAACTTAAAACGCGAAAAATTTCAAAGGGCCATAACTCAAGAAAAAAATATAGGACTTTTTTTTCAACAGTTAATCAGTTCATCTACACATCATCCCAAACCAGCTTGTAAAGTTGCAGGGCAATCGCTCAAACAATTATTGAGATATCTTGCTTACAAGCTGAAAACACGAAAAAAATCTAAGGGCCATAACTCAAGAAAAAAAAATCAGATTTTTTTCAAAAGTTGATCAGTTCATCTACTCATCATCCCCGACAAGTCTGTGAAGTTTCGGGGAAAAACCTCAAATAGTTTTTTTAGATATCTTGCTTACAAACTTAAAACGCGAAAAATTTCAAAGGGCCATAACTCAAGAAAAAAATTTCGGATTTTTTTCAAAAGTTAATCAGTTCATCTACTCATCATCCCCAACCAGCATGTAAAGTTTCAGGGCAATAGCTCAAACAGTTTTTGAGATATCTTGCTTACAAGATTTCATAGTATTTTTTGCAAAGGGGCATAACTCAAAAAAGGGGCATAATCCTGACGAGAAAAAAAACACGGGTCAATTATTTTTTCATGAGGAATCCATATATGAAATTTCAAAAACCTAGCACCCATGGTTCTAAAGTTATGCTATGCAGTAAAAAGTGGGACGGACGTAAGGACGGAAGGACGGAAGGACGGACGGACGAACAGGGCAAAACCAATATGCCCCCACAACTTCTTCGAAGTTGGGGGCATAATCAAAGGGCCATAACTCAAGAAAAAAAAAATGGATTTTTTTCAAAAGTTAATCAGTTCATCTACTCATCATACCCAACCAGTCTGTGAAGTTTTGGGGAAAAACCTCATATAGTTTTTGAGATATCTTGCTTACAAACTTAAAACGCGAAAAATTTCAAAGGGCCATAACTCAAGAAAAAAATATAGGATTTTTTTTCAACAGTTAATCAGTTCATCTACACATCATCCCAAACCAGCTTGTAAAGTTGCAGGGCAATCGCTCAAACAATTATTGAGATATCTTGCTTACAAGCTGAAAACACGAAAAAAATCTAAGGGCCATAACTCAAGAAAAAAAAATCGGATTTTTTTCAAAAGTTGATCAGTTCATCTACTCATCATCCCCGACAAGTCTGTGAAGTTTCGGGGAAAAACCTCAAATAGTTTTTTTAGATATCTTGCTTACAAACTTAAAACGCGAAAAATTTCAAAGGGCGATAACTCAAGAAAAAAATTTCGGATTTTTTTTAAAAGTTAATCAGTTCATCTACTCATCATCCCCAACCAGCATGTAAAGTTTCAGGGCAATAGCTCAAACAGTTTTTGAGATATCTTGCTTACAAGATTTCATAGTATTTTTTGCAAAGGGGCATAACTCAAAAAAGGGGCATAATCCTGACGAGAAAAAAAACACGGGTCAATTATTTTTTCATGAGGAATCCATATATGAAATTTCAAAAACCTAGCACCCATGGTTCTAAAGTTATGCTATGCAGTAAAAAGTGGGACGGACGTAAGGACGGAAGGACGGACGAACAGGGCAAAACCAATATGCCCCCACAACTTCTTCGAAGTTGGGGGCATAAACAAGAACTACAAAGGGAAATAACTCTAAAAGGTCTGACCCCTTGGCCCTTATTTTCTTTCCCACAATACAACTAGTCATACTGATCATGTTTGCAAAATTTCAAGTTTCTATGTACAGTAGTTATTGAGAAATCTTTGACACAAAATAAAAATATACACTAAAAACAGCAAGAACTACAAAGGGAAATAACTCTAAAAGGCCTGACCCCTTGGCCCTTATTTTCTTTCCCACAATACAAGTAGTCATACTGATCATGTGTGCAAAATTTCAAGTTTCTATGTGAAGCAGTTCCTGAGATATCTTTGACACAAAATAATTGGCAAGTGCCATCACCTCAGCTGAAACAAGAACTTCAAAGGGAAATAACTCTAAAAGGCCTGACCCCTTGGCCCTTATTTTCTTTCCCACAATACAACTAGTCATACTGATCATGTTTGCAAAATTTCAAGTTTCTATGTACAGTAGTTATTGAGAAATCTTTGACACAAAATAAAAATATACACTATTAAACAGCAAGAACTACAAAGGGAAATAACTCTAAAAGGCCTGACCCCTTGGCCCTTTTTTTCTTTCCCACAATACAAGTAGTCATACTGATCATGTGTGCAAAATTTCAAGTTTCTATGTGAAGCAGTTCCTGAGATATCTTTGACACAAAATAATTGGCCAGTGCCATCACCTCAGCTGAAACAAGAACTACAAAGGGAAATAACTCTAAAAGGCCTGACCCCTTGGCCCTTATTTTCTTTCCCACAATACAACTAGTCATACTGATCATGTTTGCAAAATTTCAAGTTTCTATGTACAGTAGTTATTGAGAAATCTTTGACACAAAATAAAACTATACACTATTAAACAGCAAGACTTACAAAGGGAAATAACTCTAAAAGGTCTGCTCCCTTGGCCCTTATTTTCTTTCCCACAATACAAGAAGTCATACTGATCATGTGTGCAAAATTTCAAGTTTCTATGTGAAGCAGTTCCTGAGATATCTTTGACACAAAATAATTGTTTACGGACAGACAGACAGACGGAAAAGACAAAAACTATATACCCCATACTTCGTATGCCGGGGGTATAAAAAAATAACCTTTCATTGCAGAACTTGGCATCTCACATGTAACCTGAGCCAGGCTCGAACCCACAACGGTGAGAGACCTAATGATTAAGAGAGAGCACTCTTACACATTAGGCCATGGGGGCCCCTAAGTCGTATCAAGCTGGTCTGTTAGTGTAATCAGCAGCTAACTCTTATCCTGCTAAACATGTCAACACCTACCTTTGCAAACAGCATAGATCCAAACCAGATGGCTTCTGAAGAAGCCATCTGATCAGGATCTACACTATTTGTCAAGCAGTTTGTGAACTGAATCAGTACAATATACAGTCGAACTTCAATGGCTCGAACACCTTTGGGACCTCGAAAATCTGTTCGAGACAGGGGTAGTTCGAGCCACTGAGGGTTACTGTCAGGAGGCATAACGAGATACTTTTAGACTTCTTTTCCGTGTTCTATAATGAATATGTATGCTGTATGTACTCATTATAATCGTCTCATCGAGGGAATTCTAATGAGTACACACAGCATAAATTTGCAAGATAAAAGACTAAAATCTCCTTAATTATCCCCCACTATTTCTTATGTAGAGGATTTCGCTAGGGACTCAAGAACTGGTTCGACACAACCATGGTAAACAAGCCATCGGTGTTCGAACCATCGAAGTTCTGCTGTATTACGTAATTTGATAGGTGGATAGTCAGAAATGGGTGTGCTTAATTAATTCATTCGGCAGGATAAGGGTTGAGCAGTACACAGCACATTCTTTTTCCAGAAACTGACAGCTGTCTTTCTTAAATCAGCAAAAGGAGAAGAAAGACCATAGAGGATATATGAGTCCCGCCAAGCGAATTTGTGTCTTCCAGCATTCCGTCATGACAAATTTTTAACTGCGCATGCCCAGCCATTCAGAGGGGCCAGGGATATGGCTTTCTGTCTGAAGGTTCCTCTTGATTCACTGCTTGTATGAGCGAGCAGCGAAGGTTCTGGCGAGACTGCGCGGATGTGCAGGCTCGCCT
Source organism: Lucinisca nassula (assembly GCA_963580285.1). NCBI lineage: Eukaryota > Metazoa > Mollusca > Bivalvia > Lucinida > Lucinidae > Lucinisca > Lucinisca nassula. The sequence continues at coordinate 96,052,181 of OY757021.1, read as the reverse complement.
GAACCTTCGCTGCTGGCATAGGCGATATGTTCCAAAATCGCTGGACGGGGCCCATTTGATGATCAAGCTGCGTGAAAGATTGTTGCAGGATGAAATCCCAATGCTGTGTAATTACATTTCAGAGGAAATCAGGCTTGAAATTTCATGTGAATCATCTGCTAAGCAGGCAATTCCCATAAAATGTCAAGCTTTACTTTTTGTAAATAACTTTTTACAGATTTCAAGGCACTTTTATTTTATTCTTTTGTGCATATACTAGCCTGTATTGTGGACTGTCTATTTTGATATATATTTATCATATGACCTCACGTCTTAGAGTGTTATAACGCCATGTAATAAATTCGATAATCCACTAGTGGATTAAATATGCAAATTAATTAGATACGCCACATAACGTTACATGTACGACGTCGTTGACAACGTCATGTTTACTAATGGCGGAATATTGACTTTTTTTAAAAACTGTTGATAAAATGCATTATAAATGTCATATGATAAATAAAATCTGGCAGTCGTGCTCATGTATTATTGAATTTATTAAACTCATTGAGGGAAAGGGATAAAATGCTCGGCAAAGCCTCGCATTTTATCACTTTTCCACAACTCGTTTAATAAATTCAATAATACTTGAACATCTATGTAAGCTCCTCTGTATATATACAGTTGGACATCGATAACTGGAATTTCTCTGGGACCATGACATTTGTTCGAGACAGAGGTAGTTTGAATTACTGAGGGTGAATCTTAACTCCAAGTCAAAAGGTATTATTGGAATAATTAAGATAGATCTTTTACAATCTTCTATAAAATAAAGGTATGTTGTGTGTACTCATTAGAATTGCCTCATTGCCTCATTGAGGCAATTCTAATGAGAACACAAAACATACCTTTTCAAGATATGATCATAAAAGTCCTCTACAAATTATCCTAAATACATATCTAATTCTTTAGGGACTCCAGGGACCAGTTGTTAAAAACTAGCGATGTCATTATAATGATGTCATTAGTTAACGTAGCATTAAACTTTGGTCAGTTGATATGGAAAATGTACTAATATTTTTGCTGTAAAATTGTGAGCAGCTTTTGGTGCTCACATTTTTTAGCAAAAAGTACCAAAATTTTAGATATTGTACTTGCTAGAACAGTTAACAATTTGACCACTAACGAGCTCGTTAAGCTAACGAGGCTTTGAACAACTGGACCCAGCACATGTTCAAATTAGCCATGGTAAACAAGCCATCCATATTCGAGAAATCAAAGATATACTGTATATATATTTAAAAACACCAACTGCTGCATGGCGTTTAGTGCTCTGTTGGTAAAGATGAGAAAATTATGCTTCTACTGAATTTGTTATCTACTACCAAAACTACTATCAAAAGAAGATTTACAAATAGCGAACCCACTTCATACTAAGGTTGTGTTTTCACTAGGAATCTGATCTGGCTCAAACTCATCCACATTACTATACACCAAAACCTCTTTATTACATTATTAACAAGTCCTAAGCAGAAAATGTGTTACTTAAACAACCATGTATATCCAAACAAAAATGTGTAGATTATATAGAAAAATGACCATTTATTGTCATTTTTCAATATAATCTACACATTTTTGGGCTCAATCTTATAACAGTGTTATATCCAAAACCATGTTATAATGAACAGTGTTATAATGAGGTAGTGGTGTATTTACCCTAAGTCTTCGGACACCTCAACTCCTTATCAAACTTGTTTTAAAATTTGAACAAGAACAATAGTGCCCGGTGTTGATGTTGTGTCAAAAATAGCTGGATGAGTAGCCAACAGTGTAGACCCTGATGAGGATGTCTCATCTGGGTCTAAACAGTTTGCTCAGGCCTGTCTGTCCAAATACATGCTGTAAATTGCATTCATGCAATATTAACCCACTACATGCGTTAACCCTTAAAGTGGTACCTTGGCAAAAAGTGCAGGCCCAGATCAGACGCCGCAGATGGCGGTGTCTGATGAGGGCCTGCACTATTTGCTAACAAAATTTTCCATCAAAATAAAAATAAAAACAAAAAATTAGGCCTGCCATCCCTCAAATGTCTAATAGACTTGTCCAACATGTAGCAATGGAAGAGTCCACTACTATACAATGGGTTAAGTTTGATCCAGAAGAAGATATTTACTACTGCTATGATTAGTTTATCCCTACAGTTAAGTTTTTATTATGATGAAATATAACACACAGCAATACCTACCCTTTGTTTATGTTGAGTTATAACTTGCCTAATACCATTCACAACCCCACTCTGATCATTTGGAATGAGGCCAACAAAAGATTTTCTCTTGTTGCTGAATAATAATAGCAGGACTCGGATGTCACAAGGTGTATTTGAAGTAAAATGAACACAGCCAGCCTGCAAACATAAATAAAGGGAAATTAAATGACTAGGAAAACATAGGCCAAGATAATAGCAGGTAACCACAAATTATTTTTCTAATTTCTGCATGAAAACATATGTTGTGGGAAGTCATTAGAAGCACCTCGGTGAGGCGCTTCTAAAGAGTACCCACAACATAGGTTTTTGTGCAGAAATAAGAAAAATATCAGTACTTTTACGTTGAAAAAAGCATCTTATTTGGAGCTATGGAAAAATAGAGCTGTAACAGGATCTGACTATAGTCCTGCAGCAGCACTATCAGAGGAGAAAGACCCATAGTGTTGACATGTTTTGAATTCATGCTAATCTGTAACGAAAATTTTTCGTTTATGGCAAACTGTAAAATTTATCAAAAGATTTAACTCCAAGAGTTATGGACATTTGGTCCTGATTTTGGTATACACAATACACCAACCCACTGTCCATGTGTGTACAAGGATTCAAAGTGTGACAAAAGTTTCAACTAATGGCATTGTAAAACCTATCAAGGGAAGTAACTCCAAGGGTTACAGGCCTTGGCCCTGATTCGAGTATACACAATACATCAGCCCAATGTCCATGTGCGTACAAAGTTTCAACTTTACAGCATTCAGAGTTCCTGAGAAATCTGTAACGAAAATTATTCATTAATAGTAAATGGTAAAACCTATTTATTTTTCATTTATGGCAAATTGTAAAACCTATTAAGGAATTAAACTCCAACAGGGGGGTGGTTAGGTGAGGCAAGGTGACGTGTATCTTGCATCACTGGGGCATCCATCTGATGTTGGCTTACAGTTGAACAAGACCTGCTGTCCTTGCAGCAGGTAAGGGTAGAGGGCGAATGTTGATATTTCTTCTTTATCTACACTTCCATTCTTTTTCCTCTTTCTCCTCTGTCCCTCAGTTTCATCTACTCTACTATCTCTTCTCTCCCTTTCTCTGGGAGACGACACAAAATGACGCACAAGGGTTGACTTGTCGTTAAACCCAAAACAATCAATCAAATCAAACTCCAACAGTTATGGGCACTTGGCCTTGATTCTGATATATGTACATCATCCACTGTCCATGTGTGTAGAAAGTTTCATCTTTGCATCCCTTATAGTTCTTGAGAAAAGTGCGATGAAAGTTTTTCAATAACAGCAAATTGTAAAAACCTATCAAAGGAGGTAAATAGAATATTTATGGGAACTTGGCCTTGTTTCTGATATACACATTACATCATCCACTGTCCAAGGGTGTATCAAGTTTCATCTTTGTGTCCCTTGTAGTTCTTGAGAAAAGTGTGATGGAACGTCTTCATTATTGCCAAACTTTAAAACCTATCAAAGGCTGTAACTAGAAAATTTATGGGCTTCTAACTGGTGATCATAAAAGTATGAGCTGTGTCATAAGAAACCGTATTTATGCCATTTGTTTGTTTGTTTGTTTGTTTGATTTGAGGTATAACATCCCCATCAACACTGTATAGGTCATTTTGGAGACGTTGCTCCCAATTTTGTGGGACTTTTACCCGACATTGAGATGAAGCCCTGTTGTCCAATGAAACCAATAGGGTTTATAAGCATGGACGGACCGACTCACACCGCTTTACCTGGGCAGGCTTAGATCCTCTAAGCGGTTTTACAGTACTCATGTGCAGTCGGTTTCAGCTCTGCCTGGAAGCATCATGCAGCCCATTTATTTCTTCAAGCCCCGATGGGCGGGGGCGCTTATGCCATTTGTGAAAAACAAAGGTGCAGAATAGCCTGCTCATTACCTTAGTCAGATTAGTACAAAACCTCTAGTTTCTACCACAACAAGGCAACGCAAGCGTAGTATCCCCTCGCAACTGCATACCATTCATTAACATGAAAATCCAATCTGAATATGTTAGACCATTGTGACCTTGACCTTTGACCCCTGACCTTGAAATTCAATAGGGTTCATCCTCTGTACATGGTGAACATTTGTGGAAAGTTTGATGCTTCTACGATGAATACTGTGTCGTCTATCCTGCTCACAAGGTTTTCAAGGTCAAGTCCATTGCAACCTTGACCTTTGACCCCTGACCTTGAAATTCAATAGGGTTCATCCTCTGTACATGGTGAACATTTGTGGAAGGTTTGATGCTTCTACGATGAATACTGTGTCTTCTATCCTGCTCACAAGGTTTTCAAGGTCAAGTCCATTGTGACCTTGACCTTTGACCCCTGACCTTGAAATTCAATAGGGTTCATCCTTTGTACATGGTGAACATTTGTGGGAGGTTTGATGCTTCTACGATGAATACTGTGTCGTCTATCCTGCTCACAAGGTTTTCAAGGTCAAGTCCATTGTGACCTTGACCTTTGACCCCTGACCTTGAAATTCAATAGGGTTCATCCTCTGTACATGGTGAACATTTGTGGAAGGTTTGATGCTTCTACGATGAATACTGTGTCTTCTATCCTGCTCACAAGGTTTTCAAGGTCAAGTCCATTGTGACCTTGACCTTTGACCCCTGACCTTGAAGTTCAATAGGGTTCATCCTCTGTACATGGTGAACATTTGTGGAAGGTTTGATGCTTCTACGATGAATACTGTGTCTTCTATCCTGCTCACAAGGTTTTCAAGGTCAAGTCCATTGTGACCTTGACCTTTGACCCCTGACCTTGAAATTCAATAGGGTTCATCCTCTGTACATGGTGAACATTTGTGGAAGGTTTGATGCTTCTACGATGAATACTGTGTCTTCTATCCTGCTCACAAGGTTTTCAAGGTCAAGTCCATTGTGACCTTGACCTTTGACCCCTGACCTTGAAGTTCAATAGGGTTCATCCTCTGTACATGGTGAACATTTGTGGAAGGTTTGATGCTTCTACGATGAATACTGTGTCTTCTATCCTGCTCACAAGGTTCCGGACAGACACACACACACACACACACACACACACACAGACACACTAACACACGGACGCACGGCACCGATGCTATATCCCCATTCGCAACGTTGTTGCGAGGGGATAATAATCCTAAGTATTGGGACAGATAAGCCAAAGCAAACAGTGCAGACCAAGATCAGACTGCTCCTGAAGGAGCAGGCTGATCAGGGTCTACACTGTTTGTCATTCTGTCTTCATCTTTTGGACTCCTTGCTGGATCATGAAAGAAATTTAATTTTTTGGAGAACTGCAGCCAGTTCCCAAAGTGTCTGAGTTTTTAAATTTTTTACGGTATATCTGAAATTTCCAGACTCTCACTATCATGTATAGCTGAGCAGGCTGGTTTATGTCTTACCTAATCCAGAACCCGGAATACAGGTTTCAACATGATGGGGCTCATGTAAGAGATAATTTTCTATGAGAATCTAGGAGAGTCAGTTTTACCCTTATTTAACACTCATCCTGCTGAACATGACATTCTATCTATCTATCTTTATATACTGAGTCGGTCATACTTGGCCATTACCTCAGTTGAGCAGTCCCTACCTTTGCAAACAGTGTAGATCCAGATCAGAAGGAGCCATCTGATCAGGATCTACACTGTTTGTAACGCAGTTTGTGTTCCATGCCTACCTTTGTATACAGTGTAGATCCAGATCAGATGGCCTCTGAAGAAGCCATATGACCAGGATCTACACTGTTTGTTGCGCAGTTTGTGAACTGTATCAATAAGTAATATCAAGTAATTTGATTGGTGGATAGTCAAAAATGGGTTCGGCAAAATAAATATATTCAGCAGGATAAGTGCTAAAAATAGTGTTCTGTACTTACAAAACCATTTCCCATGACCTTGTACAGGTTTCTCAGATGGTCCATGGACTGTTGATTGTTATGGAAATGAAACGCCACCTGGCGACTGTTTCTAAACAGGGGATGTAACTGGTTGGAGTTCAGCAGTGTCTGGGGCATTAACTGCATTATCAGAGTACTTGGCCAGTTAGATGTGTTACTGAAAATGTAAAGTATACCATGATCGGAAAATGAGGGAAATATTGAGAAAAATAGCAGTGAATGAGATAGAAAGAGCTGGGAGGTTAACTGAAGGGTAATTTTCCTTATTTCATGTTATAAAATGGCTGTTAGCTTAACAAGCTCATTAACGATAAAACTGTTAAGCGTTCTGGTGACTACAATATCAAATGCAGAGGTATTTTTGCTGAAAAAATGTGAGTAGCTTTTGCAAATGCAAAAGCTACTCACATTTTTCAGCAAAACTATAAGCATATTAGCATCATTAAAAGATCAAAGTTTTAACGTCATATTAACTAACGACTTCCTTAGTTTTGAACAACCAGCCCCAGTTGTGGGTACTCGTTAGAATAGTCCCAGTAAAGCAATTATAACAAGCAGCCACAACAAAGCTAACCTATGTAGCTGTCAGATTGGCTTCTGACTGGTGGTCAGGAAGTAACAGGCAATATTCTTTTCATGGAGATCGATCATGAAATCTTTTCAAGGGTCATTCTCTCTCTTCTGCTGAATCAAGAAAGCCAGTTATAAGTATCAGTTTCTGTCGAAAGAACATGCACTGTACTAGCTAACTGCTTATGCATAAGCCAGCCCAGGAGAAGTGTGGTTAGGTAAACTGACTGGCTCAATACACCACAACCTTTTCATAACACTATACAATGGGTCCAAAGAAAAACTGTGTTAGTTAAACAACCAAGACCAAAATGTATAGACAGTATAGAAAAATGACCATTTATGGTCATTTTTCTATATAATCTATGTATTTTTAGGATGTATCTTCCAACCATGCTATATCCAAAATCATGTTATAATGAACTGTGTTATAATGAGGGGGTGGTGTATAAGCAAAAATAATATTGACTGGACCATTAAACTACAAACAAAACCCACTACATTATATGAACTATATCAAGCCACAGCATGTCTGTGAACATATGTGCCCAGCAAACACTCAGATCAGCCTGTATATATCGATGCAGTCTGATCACACGGATTGCTGTGCACTATAAACATGCCAACTGAAAAGAGTCCTTCTGCAGATAGAGAAAAGACACAGACAAACCTGCGTATCTATCAATTAATATAGACAAACATAGCTTCAGATAAAGAGATGAAATGAGGATGATTAAGGGATAATTTTCCTTATTCTTGTTTAGGGGAATGGGAACACCTGGCAGATTTTTTGCGCCATTTTTCAAAGGGAGACAACTTTCGGGACTTCCTGTTTGCTTTTCTATAAGCCCTATCCCACTGAAAAGGGGTCCACTCTTAAAGGAAAGAATTTGCTCCTCAGGAGCAAATTCTTTCCTTTAAGAGTTGACCCCTATTGACATGGGAAACAAAAATACTTTTGCAGGAGTTGCCTCCCCTGAAGGTGTTCCCATTATCCGTAAATACATGTTGTGTGTTCTTGTTAGAATCACCTCAATGAGGCAATTCTACAAGTACCCACAACATATGATATTATGGAAAAATAAGAAAAAATATCCCCAAATTATCCCATTTCCTAGTTACACATCCTTGTCTGGACCTGTGGCAGTATTCTGACTAATGGGTTTTCTTTGTTTGATTTGAGGTTTAACATCCCCATCAACACTATATAGGTCATTCTGGAGATGTTGCTTCTACTTTAGTGTGACTTTTACCCAACACTGGGATGAAATGACAACTCAAGCCCTGCCGTTCAATAAAACCAATAGGGTTTGCATGCATGGCTGGTTCGACTCGCACTACTTTGCCTGGGCAGGCTTAAAACTGCCCAGACAGACAGTCTCATGTGCGGTCCGTTTCAGCTTTGCATGGAAGCGCCATGCAGCCAGATATATTTCTCCAAGCCCCAAAGGGTGGCAGTCACTGACTGATGGGTATGAAGGTTGGTCTGTCAATGGACACTCATGTCCAAAAACATCTTTGCTTGTTGCATTTCATGCTTTGTGATGAGGAAATAAAAAAAAAAATATCCTCATTAGTCCTCCTTTTCTCACCCAATTTTACCCGACACTGAGATGAAATGACACCTCAAGCCCTACTGCCCACAGAAACCACTAAGGTTTAATGAGTGGTCTGGAGTTTAATTATACGGTCAAGTCATGAGGCATAATAGGGATCACATTAGGATATATTAGGATCTTCCATAAATTTATGTGAACTCCTTAGAATCACCTCATTGCGGTGATTCTAATGAGTACATACAACCTACCTCAGGAAACCTTTCTAAACAAAATCTAACTATCTTTGAAGAATGCATCAGGGACTCAAGAGCGGGTCCTAATTAGCAAAGGTAAACAAGTTATCCATAGACAAGGTATTAAAGTTTGACTAAACTTACATTTCTGGGTCACTAAGTCCTATGGACACCATACATAGTAGATTTCTGGTAATCCTACTGCTGGGTCCTTGGATTGGTCCAATAGATTTCTTATCCTGCCACTCCAGCTGACCTGTAAGGTATCAAATCTTACAATAAGCCATTTCAACAACATCCTGTTTTATTTAAAATAAATATGTTCAAAACTAACAAGCCATTAGTTGAGCCCCGCCAAGCGAATTTGTGTCTTCGAGCATTCCATCATGACAAATTTTAACTGCGCATGCCCAGCCATTCAGAGGGGCCAGGGATATGGCTTTCTGTCTGAAGGTTCCTCTTGATTCACTGCTTGTATGAGCGAGCAGCGAAGGTTCTGGCGAGCCTGCGCAGATGCGCAGGCTCGCCTGAACCTTCGCTGCTCGCATAGGCGATAAGTACCAAAATCGCTTGGCGGGGCCCAGTTAATGTATCATTGAAACTTTGATCATTACATTACGATAACATCCGTGTGATATAGTGCATTCTTCCATTACTCCAAAAAGGTCAGTTTTCTGATAAAAATATTTAATATTTTTCTTAGTTATACTCCAAACATAGGTTGTGGGTGCTCGTTAGAACCGCCTCATTGAGGCTGTTCTAACGAGTACCCACAACCTATGTCATGGAGCAGAAATAAACAATGTATACCCCCGTAAACCCCCGATTTCTCTATATAAATTGGGGTTTAGGGGGGTGTTCATTTCACGGACTTGTTCACGTGATGAAATATGCTTATATTTTTTATGTAAAAATGCGAGCAGCTTTCAACAAATGGGCCAAGATGCTAATTTGGCAAGAATGAGAATTTTTTTGGTCCTGATTGGGGTTTTACGCCCTTACAAAATTATTTTACTTATATTAACCCTTATCTTGATGAATAAATTAATTTTGCCACACCCATTTCTGAATAACCACCAATAAAATTACTTGATATAATATATGCCAAAGGGGGATATTTTTGCCAAGAATGACCAAAAAGTTTGGATAGGCTTGATATATATGTATCTATTGACAAGGGTTCCAGGTAAACAAATGGCAGTTTTGCACCTCTTCTGTTTAAACCTGCACAGAATCGTGCAAAGTTTAGATTGTTTTTGTTCCATGTACGTGCCGGCCCCTTTGATATGAGCCAGCGCATGACAAAATCTACAAGAAGGCTTGAGCGACCAGCGAAGACTCAGATCAGCCTGCACATTTGCAGTCTGATCAGAGTCTTTGCTGATTGCATGTTCCTAGATTCCAGGACATTTGCCCCCCAGGACATTTGCCCCCCAATGAATTAATCTAAAAATGGACATTTGCCCCCCAGTTGAAAATATGACCCGGACATTTGCCCCCCAGAGCTTATTTTTGATATGGACATCTGCCCCCCCAGTGCTTATTTTACAGGTGGACATTTGCCCCCCACTGCTTATTTCAGAAAGGGACATTTGCCCCCCAGACAGACCAGGGCCAACACATACAAAGGAGGAAAAAATGTATTTATTGGTTTCTTATCATCAGAAATACAAAATGTTAAACAATTAATTACTCCATTTATATAAATTTGAATCCCATAATAACCTGCTGTTATGGACAACCCTACCTAAGAAAGCAGTATGGATCCATATCAGATGCCATATCTGATGGAGATGCTTTATTTATTCAGCAGGATGAGGGTTAAGCAAATCAGATACAGAACCATATATTGAGTTTGTGCCTCACTGAGAGTCCAATGTCAGATGCCTATTTCTGCAATGGAAAATCGAGTGGTTTTTACACTGGAAACACTGATGGTTAATTCTTGAAGTAATTGAAATGATCTTGAATGGGCTGTAAAACCATAACCAAAACGTTATCATGTAAATTATGTAGCTATATACAAGTCTGTATAATGAATATCCTTGTAAGATTTCAGAAAAAAATTAAGGCATTCAAGGGTATTGTAGGAACATGTGAGAACTATCTAGAGATGGTTCTAGCCAGGTTGGGGGGCAAATGTCCCTTTCTGAAATAAGCAGTGGGGGGCAAATGTCCACCTGTAAAATAAGCACTGGGGGGCAGATGTCCGTACCAAAAATAAGCTCTGGGGGGCAAATGTCCGGTTCACATTTTCAACTGGGGGGCAAATGTCCATTTTTAGATTAAGTCACTGGGGGGCAAACGTCCTGGGGGGCTAACATCCGGAGACCATGTACCTACTATAGGCTAATATCTAAGCAAACAGACATTGTCATAGTGGATTGATGCGCAGGTTGATTTGAGTCTCTGCTGGACACACCAGTCTTATTGCAGGTTCATATAATAAAATTCACAAACTTCAAGACAAATAGGTTTAATAGGCTGCCATCTGATCTGTCTCTACACTGTTGGCAAAGATAGGGGTTGTCATGTTCAGCAGGATAAGGATTAAGCTGAGAGTTAATCAGTCTTATATTGAGCTGAATGTCAATCAGAGGTGGGTGAAAACTGGATCACCTAGAGAAAAACACCTGGAGCCAGTTGTTCAAAACTAATCATGTCGTTAGTTAACATATTGTTAAAAATTTGACCATATAATATGGCAAATATGCTAATATTTTTGCTGAAAAAAATGTGAGCAGCTTTTGCACATGCAAAAGCTGCTCACTTTTTTTCAGCAAAAAAAAACAAAATATTACAATTTGTACTTACTAGAACAGTTAACAATTTCACAACTAATGAGGTCGTTAGGCTAACGATGCTTTGAAGAACTGGCCCCTGATCTTCAATTGTAGAATTTGTCTCCTCAAGTGACTTGAGTGAGCGATGAACCAAAGCGGAAACAAACAGAATGTTTCAGAGTCAAATTTTCCTTATTTTTTGTTAGAAACATATGTTGTGATTGCTTGTTAGAATGATGTCAGTGAGGCAATTTTAACAAGTAACCACACACGTTTTTATGGAGAAATGAGAAAAAGTATCCCAAAATTATTCTCACTTCTTTTCTGCAGCTAGGAATATTCAAGTGTTTCCTTATCTGTAGCTAGGAATATGCAAGTTTGTTTGTTTTGTTTGATTTGATGTTATTAGTTAAACGTCCCCGTCAACACTGTAAAGGTCATTTTGGGGGCGTTGCTTTCAATTGTGTGGGACTTTTACCCGACATTGAGATGAAATGACATATCAAGCCCCGCCATCCAATGAAACCATTACGGTTTATAAACATGGAGGGGCCGACTCACACCACTTTGCCTGGGCAGACTTACGAGGGTAGGCTGAAAAGTTCTGAGCCTGACCAAGAAGCAGGCATCGAAGAGCCATGAAATTTTGTATTCATTAAATCCAAACCTTTATTACTTGATTTGACTCAAATGAGTTCAAGTTTACCTGCAATAACATAGAAATTCTAGACTTTGAAAATTGATACTAGCACGTTTTTGAGAAAATGGACAAAATCTGGCATCGTGATGTCATCAAGTACCTCCATAAAAAGGGGTTAGCTCCTAAGGACATTCATGCCGATATGGTTGCTACATTAGGGGATGATGCTCCTTCGTATGCAACCGTGAAAAGGTGGGCATCAAATTTTAAGATGGGCAAGGACAGCCTTGAAGATGATGACCGGTGTGGATGACCCACAACGGCAACAACTTGGGAAACGATCAGCCAAGTGCACAGGGCCGTGATGGATGACAGGCGTTTAACTGTGAATCAGTTAGCTAACACTGTTGGCATCTCCCGTGAACGAGCAGAGAACATTCTACACAGTGAATTAGGAATGTCGAGGGTTTCCGCCAGATGGGTGCCACGGCTTTCGACGCCTGACCAAAAGTTGACCACGCTGAACCTGTCACAAGCCAACTTGGCTATTTTTGAAGCAGACCAAGATGGTTTTCTTGACAGGATGAATGTTGGGATGATCACTTTGAGCCAGAGACCAAAGGACAATCCATGCATTGGAAGCACCCTGGCTCACCCCCTCCAAAGAAGGCAAAGGTCATCTCCTCTGCAGGGCAGGTGATGGCAACAGTGTTCTGGGATGCCAAGGGCATAATATTCATAGATTACCTTCAAAAGGGCAGAACAATTAATGGGGAGCATTATGCAGATCTGCTAAAACAATTGCGAAAAGCAATTAAGGCTAAACGACCCGGAAAATTGACAAAAGGGGTCTTGTTCCATCAGGACAATGTGCCTGCTCATAAATCGGTTGTCGCAATGGCTGCTGTGCATGACTGTGGCTTCACACTTGTCGATCACCCTCCGTATTCACCTGATCTAGCTCCATCAGATTATTTCCTGTTTCCAAACATGAAAAAGCACTTGGCTGGGCAGCATTATCGGTCAGACGAGGAGGTGATAGCTGCTGTGGAGGAGGTTTCAGGGACCAAGATGAGACCTTCTATACCACTGGGATCCAAGGACTCCAGCATTGCTGGAGGACTTGTGTGGACAGGAAGGGAGACTATGTTGAAAAATAAGGCACTTTCAGCACGGACAAACCATTGGATCTTGGTCAGGCTCAGAACTTTTCAGCCTACCCTCCTAGATCCTCTCTAAGCTGTTTACCAGTACTCGTGTGCGGGTTGGTTTCATCTCTGCGTGGAAGCATCATGCAGCCCATCTATTTCTTCAAGCCCCGATGGGCGAAGGCCGAGAAATATGTGTTTCCTTATCTGCAGCTAGGCATATGCAAGTGTTTTCTTATCTGTATCTAGGAATATGCCAATGTTTCCTTATCTGTATATGTAGCTAGAAATATACAAGTGTTTCCTTATCTGCTGCTAAGAATATGCAAGTATTTCCTTATCTGCAGCTAGGCATATGCAAGTGTTTCCTATCTGATCTGCAGGTAGGAATATGCAAGTGTTTCCATACCTGCAGCAAGGCTTATCTGCAGCTAGGAATATGCAAGTGTTAGAAATATGCAAGTGTTTCCTTATCTGTAGCTAGAAAAATGCAAGTGTTTCCTTATCTGCAGCTAGGCATATGCAAAGACTGACCATATGGACAAGGCAATATATGAACAACAAAAGTTATGATCAGACTGCACATCTTTCTAGTCTCACAAGAACCTTTACCCTCTGCACACATACATGGCCAAGAAAAGCGATTTTTTTGTTTCACAAATTCTTTCCATTGAAAATAGACAGCCAGTAACAGGGGAGAGAAAAAATCCCACACATTATAAAACACATTTAAAGTGAAATTTATCAAAATATCTACAATATTCTACTACCACTTATATAAAGTTGACTGTTAATCAGAGGTGGGCAAAAACCAAAGACCCAAAGACAAAAACTATCTGACAGTACACAGCAGAACTTGGTATCTCAAATGTGACCTGACCAAGGTTCAAACTCACAGGGGTGGCAGACCCGATGTTGATGAGACAGAACTCTGAAACACTAGGCTACGAAGGCCCATTGTACCGTAATGATCCTAAGTATTGGGAACAGACAGGCCTACCCAAACAGTGCAGACCCAGATCAGACTGCTCCTGAAGGAGCAGTCTGATCATGGTCTGCACTGTTTGCCATTCCAGCTACACTTTTTGGACTCCTTGCTGGATCGTGAAACAAAGTTGTTAAAATTTTAGAAGAACTGCAGCAAGACCTCAAGTTGCCCAAATTTTTAGGATTTTTATGATAACTTTCATGGCTCAAACACCTGGCTGTTTTCGAACTCATTCTTGAATCCTTAGGAAAATTTCCCATTTAATACTCAATACGGCAGATATTAATATATTTGTGATAATTTAAGCAGAATGTTCTTAATCTATCTTCAAAATTATGCTGTGTGTCCTCATTAGAATCATCTCGATGAGGTGATCCTGAAACCACACAATATACAGTAAAATACACTAAAATTCCTGTATTAGACCACCTATGGGACTGTTCAAAAGTGGTCTTAAAGACCACTTTTGAACAGTCCCAAAGGTGGTCTCCTACAAGAGCACAATGGATATGGAAAACACAAAGAAAATGTACCTTAAATCTTCTAAATATGCTTTTAAAAGCAAAAATTGTCTCTATTTTAGGTGGTCTTAATGGTGGAATTCTACTGTATCTTTACTTTTAAGACACTATTATGCTATGATTAACCGGCAGTCTCCACCCTGAACAAATTTTCATGATAATAAATGTGTTCGAGCCATTAAAGCTGAACTATGCTTACCTTTCCAGATAACAGTTCTATTGTTCAACATGTTTGTTCCGGAAGAATCTGGCAAAGTGCCTGATGCTCCTGGTGCAGTCTGGCCAGGTGCTGCACCTCCCATACCCGGCTGGTTCATCTGATTACCCTGCAGTCCCTGACCAGGATCCATTCCAGTGTTACCCATGTTTGGCACATTACCCAAGGCATTGTTGTTCATGTTTGGGTTATTTGGGTTCCCCATACCCGGATTACCAGGCATTCCAGGGTTGTTACCCATTCCAGGGTTTACAGACTGCGCTCCAACCATCTGTGTGTTGACTCCGCCTCCCTGACTCACTCTGGCTACAGCTCCGCCCACTGCACCTTGCACTCCACTCATGTCTGGTTGGCCAGCTGGATTCATCTGTGCTCCACCCATGCCAGGTTTTGATTGGATGCCACCAGTCAGCTGACTACTTGTTGCCATGGTGGCTATAGTGTTCATGGGTCCTTGGTCCTGTGATATTTGTGGATTGGATTGTCTAATTCCCAAGCTCGTATTAGGTGGACCTGGCAAGTACATAACAGAGAACAGATAAATGTATGTACACAGGAGCTGCTTTACAACAACAGTATTTGTTCCCTAATCCTTATCTCACTGAATAATTAATTTAGCCACACCTTTTTCTGACTTTGGACCAATATGATTACTTGACGTAATAAATATTCCTGCAAATTCACAAACTGAATGTCAAACAGTGAAGATCCCTGATCAGATGGCCATCTCATCATGATCTGGATCCACACTATTTGCAAAGGTAGGGGTTGATGTGATAAGTGGGATAAGGGCTAACATTTTGCCATGACAAAGAATTTGTTGCCATAGATAATCCAAAAATAGTAAATTTTTCCCTTAATTATGTCATATATAGAGGATCTTGCATGAGTGTTCATGTATTATTGAATTTATTAAACAAGTTGAGCTAAAGGGTTATAATGCGAGACCCTGCCGAGCATTTTATCCCTTTTCCTCAACGATTTTAATAAATCCAATAATACATGTGCACGGTTTATCATCGGACCTTTAAAATGCATTTTATTCATGATTGTTTTACAAATATGTCAATATTCTGGCATTAGTAAACGTGAAGCATGTAACATTACTAGGCATATCAAAATAATTTGCATATTTAATCCACTAGTGCATTATCAAATTTATTACATGGCATTATTACATTCTCAGATGTGGCGTCATATGATAAAACAAATGTTGTGAACACTTGTTAGAATCACCTTGCCAAGTTGATTCCAATTAACATCCGCAACATTGTGTTCGTGTTTAGCATTAAATAATCTCCATTAACCAATGTCATCTTGCGCTTAAGATTATTTATTTATTGTTATAGGAAACTTAGTCGTTATATCGAAGGTCAGTATAAAGATGGCTGATTGTCATAGCTGGATCTCCTATATTATACCTCCAAGGGCCAGTTGTTTAAAACTAACGACATCATTAGCTAACATATTGTTAAAACTTTGATCATTCCATATTGTGAAAATACTAATATTTTTGCTGAAAAAATGTGAGCAGCTTTTGCAAACTGCTCACATTTTTTCAGCAAAAAATATAAAATTTTTAGATATTGTACTTGCTAGAACAGTTAACAATTTGACCACTAATGAGCTCGTTAAGCTAACGATGCTTTGAACAACTGGCCCCTGGTATTCAGAACTAAATGCTAATAGTTTAACCCTTTAAGTGCTAAACATGACTTTAACTAGCAGACAACAATTTCAAAGTGTATTTTTCTTATTGTTCAGTGGAAATAAGGCCAGATGTTTTGTGTGAATCATTTGCCAAGCAGACGATTCACATGTAATGTCAAGCCTTATATATGTCTACAAGAAGTGTTATAAAAAATTAAATTTTCAATCTACTCCAGGAATTTATGTAGCCGTTGAAGGGTTAACCAATTAATTTCATTCTCTAATGGTCAACAGCAGGGCTCGAGAAACTGAAGAATCCAAATCGGTCCAGCCAGATTATGCCAATTATAAAATTGCCGAACTGGTTTCGGTAATTTCCGTAAACGTCCTTGGTTTCTATTAATAGTGATTTGCAATTTCAAAATACAGAGCGTCGCTGTCAGAGTTATTAGTGCAACAAATGACATAACAATATTGCTCTTACACTTGTTCAAGGAATATGAACATCAGTATCTCAATTATAAACAGCAATTATTGCTCGCATCGTTCAGACACGCCAGATTTCATCTACTTTCATTTTCCCAATATCTGGGTCAGTCATTAACTGAAGAGCACAAAAGGGAAACAACCAGCGTGGAGCGGTCAAAGACAGGTTTGCATTGTGCTGCAGTTGATCACTACATTTTTTTTTCGGTCCCCCAGCTGACTGAACCGGGTTGCCAGTCTGGTTTGTTTCATCATTTTTAGTCAGTCCTCCAGATGTCTGAACCGGTTGCCAGGTCGTTTTTTGTCATGATTATAGACAAAACACAAAAGCTATATAAAACAATTTTACAAGCATTAATTACTTTCAACTAAAACTGTTACTCTAGTACGAGCAGGACCGAATTTAACACCTTTCTTGGCATTAGACGTTTAAAAACCAAACTTTAACCCTGTCTCCTTAATTGAAATTTCACATCTCGGATAATTGGCAGTTACAGAGAAAAAATATCCTTTATTATTGTAATGCATGACTAAGCAGGTGTAGAGTGTTGACCTCATCTAAGACACTTTGTTTTCACACATCATTCATATTAACAATTACCTTGCATATCAAAAATACAGATATGGTATCGTCCCATGCCTCACCGCTCATCGAATTGGACACATCTGATTACATAATTTTGACACATTGATCAAATTTCATTGCGATACGATCAGAGAACCCGACATGGACTAACCCGATCTTCACCTAGTTAGATATCTTCACCTAGTTAGATAATGAACCGGTCTAACACCTTGTGCTCTAGGCGTTTTTATTTTTTTGTATACATGCTTGGATTTTTTTTTGTATACATGCTTGGATTATAAGTGGCAAAAGGTCAGTTTATTTTTCATTATAACGACTTGGTGAAAATTTTCAAATCGATTTTTTTAAAATGTTGTTGAGTTATGGACTAATTTTTGAACCTCCTTCTGTTGTGTGTGTGTGTGTATGTGTGAATTCGGGTTTAACGTCGCTTTCAACAATTTTTCAGTCATATCACGAAGGTGTCTGGTGCGACAGGGAGCTAAATGCTCACTTTTATAGTGCTGCCTCACTGAAGTACACTGCAACCTCGTTATAACGCGGGTGGTGGGGTCCAAGAACCCCAACCGCGTTAGTGGTGATCACCGTGTTATAAATTTGGGGGCACTGACAAACGTCATATCGTCGTCGAGCAATGTGTACCCCACCCACCAACAGTATGAAATTTCAAAATGTTAATTTCAGTGTATTAGTTGTTGAAAAAAGAAAGATCAATAAAAAGTGTTCTAATATTACTGGTTGTTTATCTTTTTAATCCCATTTATTATCCTTGTCAGACATATGAATCATAATCCCCTATGCATCGTAAGTGTGTAACTGTCCATATGAATGACACTGCTAATGTGTATTCTTGGTTTTTTTATCTGCACTATTGTGTATTGGAGATTTGGCCGTGACGTTTAGTGCACCGACTTACTTTCAAGGTTAAGCAATGACAGGTCACAAAAAACACAGGTAAGGTGACCGCTGGGCAATTTTTTTTTTTTATCATTTTTCGCGCCAAAACAGAGCAATGCAGACGCTGTTTTCATCTGTGCATCTGCATGTGGTAAATCCGTGGGGCCGTTTGTTGGGGGAAAATCATTATAACGCTGTTGGTCTGTCGCTCCATTTTTTTGCTTTTGTCCGCCTGTTTTGAAAATGGTCATTTTTTTCCCATTTTTCCGCCGAACTCGGCAGTCAAAATACCATCAGCCAAGACAATGCCTGTATTCTTGCTTATTTACTCAAGTTGTCAATACTATTAAACTGTGAATACTCGCCTATGGCTTATTGAAAAGACGGCAATTAACTCTGTGGTAAGGTGTGAAAACTAGGTAATCAAGGTATTTGTACCAGTTTGTCTCAATTAATCCCTTTGTAATTGTCACTTGCAGACGCTAAACAGGTAGATTTAGTGCAGTGGACCGTTAATCCACTTGATTGACTGAAATTATTACCGCTTTTTTTCACAGGTTTGAAACCAATACACAATAGTTTTTACCATAATTCATGGTCAAAAAGTGTTTTTTTGCCTTAAATTATGAAAAAAAAGAAAACGGGAGCCATGGAACACCCGCGTTATACTGATTTCCGCGCTTAAACGATCAGAGCTATAACGAGGTTGCAGTGTATCATGTCCCAGACACATTACATGATACAACACCCAGTCACATTATCCTGACACTGGGTTGACCAGTCCTAGTTCTACCCCGTAAATCTGGGTGCCAAGGGAGGAGCAGCTAGTACCATTCTTAACGACTTTGGTATGCCGCGGCCCGGGATCGAACCCGTGACCTCTGGTTCCCCATAGCGGACACTCTACCAACTGAGCTATCGGTGCCGGTCCTCCTTCTGTTGTCAAAATCGGTTCAAGGAACCCAAAAGTTGTCCGGAACAGGCAAAACTGACATTTTCTCAGGCCCTGGTAACCAGATAAGCTAATTTTATTACATTGTACATGTATGCCTAAGCAACCAATCATAGCCCCAGGTAAGGCACTTTTTCACCCAAAAAGTACACATACTGGGGCGAGTTGTTCAAAGTCTCGTTAGTGGTCATATTGTTAACTTTTCTTGCAAGTTCAATATCTAGAGAGAGAGATTTTTGCTGAAAAAAATGTGAGCAGCTTTGCAAAAGCTGCTCACATTTTCAGCAAAAATATTAGCATATTTGCCTTAATAAATGATAATTAACAATACGTTAAATAACGACATTGTTAGTTTTGAACAACTGGCCCCTGGTAGTTTTCTTATTTCTGCATGAAAACCTGTTGTGGGTACTCATTAGAAGTGCCTTAATAAGGTGATTCTAATGAGCACACACAAGATTCCTTTATTTTAAAGATGATCAAAAAGATATCTTAAAGTAAGCCAATTATGCTTCATGGCCTTTCAGGATGATTAACCCCAGTAGTTTGAAATACCAATTTCTAAAACAAGTTTTCATGGTCCCAAAGGTGTTATTGAAGCTCGAAAATATGCACAAGAACACTCATTACCCTGCATGTTGCCTCTGTTAGCCATGTTCATATCCTGACTAGCTGTTGTCATGACACCGGAACCTGCCAGTGTTGTACTGCGTCCCATTGTACTGAATGGTCCCATGGGACCTTGACTTTGTGGTACTTGACCAGGTAGATTTCCTGCCAAGCTGGTCTTCTGCAAATGTAAACCAGAAACAAACATTTAAGTACTGACAAACGGATTAAAAGGTCTAAGACTGCCTTGGCAAAGTGGTGGGAATTGGACCGTCCCTAGTGCTTTCTTTGGGCGGTAGGGTTTGAAATGTTATTTCATCTCAATGTCAGGTAAAAATTCCACAAAACTGAAAGGAATGTCTCCAAAATTGACCTAAATAGTGTTGACAGAGATGTAAAACCTCAACACAAACAAACAAAATCTCAAGCTACTACTTAAGTCAAACTAAATTTTGGGCACAGTTCATTTTGTTTTGCTATATGTTCATTAGATTTCAACTCCTTTTATCTCAAACTAGTGTTATTTCAAACCAAAATTTTCAGTTCCTTCGACTTAAAGATAACGAGAGCTGACTGTATTTCCATCGTAAGGAAGTCATTAGAATCACCGCATAAAGGCTACTGAATACAACATATACAGAGGACCCACTATAACAACAGTATTTGTTCCCTAACAATCTGCCGCTATAGTGAATTTGTCGCTATGATAAAGAATCCCAATAAGGCATCACGTGAACAAGTCCAGGAAATGAAGACCCCCCTAAACCCCACTTTATATAGAGAAAACTGGGGTTTACGGGGTATTCATTATTTTTCTTATTTCTTCTCGAAGACATAGGTTGTGGGTACTCGTTAGAACCGCCTCAATGAGGCGGTTCTAACGAGCACACACAACCTATGTTATGAGCATTTATAAGAAAAATATCAAGGATTTTCATCAGAAAAGTAGCTATTTTGGAGATGTGAAAAAAGCAATATGTCGCACGGGAGTGTTATCGTAATGGATTAGTACAATAGGTACTAAAGTTCTGCCCCTTAATTACTCCAAGAAACAAATTTAATGTTGTGGTCAGGCCAAGCGACTCTTAAAAAAATGTCCACAACATTTGTTTCTTGGAGTATTCAGTAATTATAATAGTCTTGCATCTCTCCATTTATCCATCTCATCTTGAGTTTAGGATTCCATTCATTGAAATTGTCATTATAACTAGTTTTGCCATTATAACAAATGCCCGTGTATAAAGACGATTGACTGTACTTCCTTCTTAACCCAATGAGTACCAGAAACCCCAAAACGGGTAAATGGCAAACAGTGCAGGCCCAGATCAGATGCCGCAGAATGCGGCGTCTGATCAGGGCCTACACTGTTTGCAAAATGTTCAGCCATTTTCCAAATAAATTTTGAAGAAAATTACAACCTGACACCCCTAAATTTTGAAATGGACTCCTGCTATATATAAGGCGTAAGATTCCATTTGGTACAAAAATGGTTACGGATATCTCTTCAATATTCCCAATTTGCCTCCTGATTTCTTGTTATTATTACCCCTTACTATTAAAACTAAGCCTGTCCGGAAATGTATTTTCAAGGGCCCAATGGCATTCAAGCCATTGATGATCAAATGTAGACTGCCAAAGCTCTGTCAAACCAATAGCATAGTTTTTTTTTCCTTTTGTTTGGAGTTTACTGGTCCAGGCAACAATATTTAACCTTTATCTTGCTGTTCACGGCAACCCCTATCTTTGGAAACAGTGTAGATCCAGATCAGATGGCTTCTGAAGAAGCCATCTGATCAGGATCTACACTGTTTGACATTCAATTTATGAATTTGTAGGAATAAATTGCATCAAGTAATTTGATTGGTTGATAGACAGAAATGGGTGTGGCTTAAATGAATATTCAGCAAGATAAGGGTATAGTTATATCAAGCTTGTCAGTTTACCTAACCACACTTTTCCTAGGCAGGCTTAACCAATTGTATGCCGGAAACCCCTAAGGGGGTACCTTGGCAAATAGCGCAGGCCAAGATCAGATGCCGCAGAATGCGGCATCTGATCAGGGCCTGCACCATTTGCTAACAGAATTTTCTGTCAAAAATAGAACAAAAACGAAAACAATAGGCCTGACACCTCTTATCTATCTATCTTCTGATACTGCGTCGATCACATTTGACCATTACCGCAGGTGTATATTACATACACTCAAGGTTTTGCAGGATGAAAGCCTACACAGTAATCATGTAATTACGGTAGGGATCTTTAACCTGCACAGGGGATGGTTCTCCCTGCACAGGGGGCCTCCAGTTAACGTCCCGATCCGAAGGACGGTGCACTTTATGACATTCATCCCTGCAAATGATGCCAATGGAGCGTGTTCGGACACCGAAATTTTATCGCCGCTGCCGGGGATCAAACCCGGGACCTCTAGCATCAGAGGCAAGTGCACTTAACCACTGAGCTATCACGCTCCTTGAGCTTATATGACAAATGGACTTGTCCAACATATGGCAATGGATGAGTCCACTAGCAAACAATGGGTTATATAGTGCCGTGCATATTCTTTCACCAGAACCTGACAACTGCCCTTCTGGAATCAGCAGAGGGGAATGATTACAGAAAAGACTTCATGATCAATCGCAGCAAAAGAATGGTGCCGACCTGGCAGCAATGAGCCTGCGACCTCCTGATCACCAGTCAGGTGCACTTATGACTTAGCTACTGTAGTCTGTATTCTGATGAAAGTGACAACTATGACTCATTTTAGAGTTCACGAAGTGCACTTGATTGAGCTCCAATATCATCTTTGAAGACTGAATGGACAGATTTCTCTTTCATTACCATTTATTACTCAGCAGAAGTTGTTTGAACGCTTCAAGCGCTAAGTATAGTAGTCGCAGATAAGATAAAATTGACAGGGCGGAGCTATAATTTGCGCCTACCTTAGGAATATTCTTTTAACAACAAGAGCTCTGTAAGCCGGGCATTATACCCCTGTGGCAATTAGTAAGATTGAGCATATATATACTGACTGTTGTACAAGTTTGGGTCTGTGGAATGTAACCAAGGAACAATATGTGCTCCATATATTCTTACCTGGCACCATTAAGAACCCTCAATGGCTCAAACTACCTGTCTCCAACAAATGTGGTGAATATTTTCATAAACTCTCAGCCTCATAGAGAATACGGTTTCTGAGGAGATGATTTTTTAAGTATTTTTTTTTCTATTTTTTTTTTCGTTTTGGTTTCCATGGCAACCAATACAAATGAGCAGTAGGCCTAAAATCATATGGCAGATATTAGATTGCCTAAGGAATATTTCTATGAAAGTTTTGTCAAAATATCTGCAGCGGCTTGGCAGTTAATGCCATTTTTCAATTTTCCCCATTATGTCTATGGAAACTCTAAGTTGCCATAGCAACCAAACAAATGAGCCGAATTTCATAAACAAGAGGGCCATGATGGCCCTGGATCGCTCAACTGATCCATAGAGTAACAAGTGGGACCCGGGGAGGGCCATTATTAACCCCAGGGCTATAATGTGCATAATGTTCAGAGACGTCTAAAAAGGTGAAGCTTCATACCAAATATCAACAAAGGCTATAATTTGAACAATCTTGGCAAAGGTCCACTAGATATGCTACAAACCAAATATCAAAGACCTGGGCCTTGCGGTTTCAGAGAAGAAGATTTATATTAAAGATATTCCCTACATAAGCCTATATAAAACCAAAGGGCTCCAGGGCGGGGGCATTTTTGACCTCAAGGCTATAATTTAAACCATCTTGATAGAGGTCCACTAGAGGAAGCTTCACACCAAATATCAAAGACCATGGCCTTGCTGTTTCAGAAGAAGATTTTTAAGGAATATCTCTATATAAGTCTATGTAAAACCAAAGGGCCCCAGGTCGGGGGCAGTTTTGGCCCTAGCACTATAATTTGAACAATCTTGGTAGGGGTCCACTAGATGAAGCTTCATACCAAATAGCAAAGACCTGGCCCTTGGGGTTTCGGAGAAGAAGATTTTTAAAGATTTTCCCCATATAAGCCCATGTAAAACCATAGGGCCCTGGGGCGGTGGCATTTTTAGCCCAGGCACTATAATTTGAACAATCTTGGTAGGAGTCCACTAGATGAAGCTTCATACCAAATAGCAAAGACCTGGGCCTTGTGGTTTCAGAGAAGAAGATTTTTAAAGATTTTCCCTATATAAGCCCATTTAAAACCAAAGGGCCCCGGAGTGTGTGTGTGTGGGGGGGGGGGGGGGGGGAAGAAGGAACATGGCCGTGTGGGATGAAGCTTCATACCAAATATCAAAGACATGGGCCTTACGGTTTCAGAGAAGAAAATTTTTAAAGGTTGTCCCTAAATAAGCCCATGTAAAACCAAAGGGCCCTGGAGCGGGGGCATATTTGACCCCAGCACTATAATTTGAACAATTTGGCCGTGTGGGATAAAGCTTCATACAAAATATCAAAGACATGGGCCTTATGGTTTCAGAGAAGAAAATTTTTAAAGGTTTTCCCTATATAAGCCCATGTAAAACCAAAGGGCCCCGGAGCGGGGGCATATTTGACCCCAGCACTATAATTTGAACAATCTTGGTAGGGGTCCACTAGATGAAGCTTCATACCAAATATCAAAGACCTGGGCCTTATGGTTTCAGAGAAGAAAATTTTTAAAGGTTTTCCCTATATAAGCCCTAGTAAAACCAAAGGGCCCCGGAGCGGGGGCATATTTGACCCCAGCACTATAATTTGAACAATCTTGGTAGGGGTCCCCTAGATGAACCTTCATACCAAATATCAAAGACCTGGGCCTTACGGTTTCAGAGAAGAAGATTTTTCAATATTTTTTCCTATATAAGCCCATGTAAAACCAAAGGGCCCTGGTGTGGGGGCATTTTTGGCCCCAGCACTATTATTTGAACAATCTTGGTAGGG
Source organism: Lucinisca nassula (assembly GCA_963580285.1). NCBI lineage: Eukaryota > Metazoa > Mollusca > Bivalvia > Lucinida > Lucinidae > Lucinisca > Lucinisca nassula. The sequence goes on along the minus strand of OY757021.1, from coordinate 96,027,253 downwards.
GTCCACTAGATGAAGCTTCATACCAAATATCAAAGACCTGGGCCTTGCGGTTTCAGAGAAGAAGATTTTTAAAGATTTTCCCTATATAAGCCCATGTAAAACCAAAGGGCCCCCGAGCGGGGGCATTTTTGGCTCCAGCACTATAATTTGAACAATCTTGGTAGGGGTCCACTAGATGAAGCTTCATACCAAATATCAAAGACCTGGGCCTTACGGTTTCAGAGAAGAAGATTTTTAAAGATTTTCCCTATATAAGCCCATGTAAAACCAAAGGGCCCCGGAGCGGGGGCATTTTTGGCCCCAGCACTATAATTTGAACAATCTTGGTAGGGGTCCACCAGATGAAGCTTCATACCAAATATCAAAGACCTGGGCCTTGTGGTTTCAGAGAAGAAGATTTTTTAAGTTTTGGTGAAAAAAATCTGTTTTTGGCTCCTATGACCTAGATGTGCAACGGACCGGAACCATTTGAACAACTTTGAAAGGGGACCACCTAAGGATCATTCCTGTGAAGTTTGGTCAAAATCCGATCAGTGGTTTAGGAGGAGATGTCATTTAAAGAATTGTTTACGGACGGATGCACGGACGGACGGACGCACGCAAGACGGACGAAAAGTGATCCCAAAAGCTCTCCTCGTCACTACGTGACGGTGAGCTAAAAACACAAACTTTCAATCACCCAACCCAAGGATGCTACAGATGAAATTTGATCCCAATCGGCCTAGCGGCTTCAGAGGAGATGTCGTTTAAAAGTTGTCACATGACGACGCAGACACAGACGCCGGCGGACAACTTCCTATCTTATAAGCTCCCCCCGAGCCTTCGGCTCTGGTGAGCTAAAAATTCAAAGGGGCATAACTCTATTAATATTTGGTGGACCGCAACCTCGAACAATATGTGCTGCCCCTCATCATGATCTAACTATGTATGAAGTTTCAGCTTGATCGGATGTAAACTGTAGGAGGAGTTATCCGGAAAGGAAAAGTTTACAGACTAACGGATGCCTATGGGCATAAATATTACGACCGTTTTTCGAATGTGCATATAAAAAGGTAAACCAAGGTCACCCAAATAAATTCAACTGTAATGCAAAAAAGCTATGGTGTATATGGCCATACGGAATGCATACAAAAAGCATGCGAATGGCATTCTACCAAATCTCCTTGTACTCAGCAAAATTGACATATATTGACAACATCTGAACTGCCCTGTCAATTTAAGCTGCAACTACTATACCTACAGCAGATGGCATTTTCAAACTTTTTTTTCTTTCATTTTTTTTCTGTAGAGATAAGGCATAACATTACATGCAAATTGTCTGCTGGGGCAGATGATTTACATTAACCCTTGTCCTGCTGAGCCCGGATATGCCTTATTTTCCAAACAATGAAGATCCAGATCAGATGGCTTCTGACGAAGCCATCTGATCAGGATCTACATTGTTTGCCATTCAGATTGTGAATTTGGTGCAATAATTTGAATCAAATAATCGATTGGTTGATAACCGGTAGTGGGTGTGCATATATGAATATTCAGCAGGACAAGGGTTAAATGTCAAGCATTATTTACACTGAGAATCAGACTGACTTCTACCTTAGATTTTCTGCAGTACTTGATAGGGTTAGAAGATATTTGCTTTTTATAAAATGATGGAATATATTCAAAATTTGAAAAAAGAAAACAACAAAAAAAAAAAACTTTCAACTGAATTCATGCCACATACTATTTTTAACCCATTGTATACAAGTGGACTCTCCATTGCTCTATGTGTGGGACAAGTTCATTTGTCATATAAGGGGTGTCAGGCCTATTTTTTCTCTTTTTTATTCTATTTTTTCACGGAAAATTCGGGCAGCAAATAGTGCAGGCCCTGATCAGACGCCTGCAG